>LOND01008693.1:7011-19289 GCA_014220965.1 Paragonimus kellicotti | reverse complement strand
CAGTAGCCTTCTCAGCAGAGAACAACATTCTAGACAAAACCGATGCACAACTTGAAAGGACTGCCGCACACTATGTAGGATCATTAATTCTGCCGTACCATTGTATGAAGAACAGTAAAGCTGTCTGTCCTGTCGTATTTTTAGTCCATTCCCATCTATCATCTTCTCTTGAGCTTATAATTTATTGATTATCTTCCTAATGACAGTTTACAGTAGCCTGGTTTAACAAGGTTTGAAACAACAGAACGACTAATTCATTTTTGCTGCAAGAAAGAATTCTACCAGCGTTTTTTACAGTGTTGGAAAACTCACGAATTTACGGTCAGCTTCAGCCATTAAAGAAATAGTTTGTTAAAGTTTCGTGGGTGCCTACTGCCAGACTGTTTAAGTGTCCTTCAGTTTTGATTTAGCTTAGATATTTACACGTATCAGACTTCGGCGTCCACTACTGAGTCAGGCTGAAGTTCATCCAACACTTCGTCTTCCTAACTACCTGTCTAATTACTAGCATACTTTTCCGCACTGTAATCAGATGAACGTTCAGTCACTCTGCACGGAACGACTGACTATATTAGTGGGTCCCTCCTAGTGAATCAAATTAACCTGCCGCTCAAGACCGATATACTGAGGGGAAGTCTTACGCTTTGCACTCAGAATGTGAGTTTTCGTTTTCTCGAACAGTCCAACTGTCGAATAAATGCGGTGGCTATGGAAATTCCGCTAGATCCACAGTCCTAGCAAACCTTTTTCATGCTTAGTAAGCACTGAACAAGAGCTGGCTGCGGGGATAGCAGGCTTATCATATTGCAAGCGTTACGTCGACGACTTCTTAATATTCAGTCGATCTAAACAAGTGTTAGATAACTTGGTGTAACGCCTAAACGTTTGTCATCCTAACATAAAAGTTACGTGTGAACTTGTAATCAACAAATGTCTATCATTCTTAAGTCGCCGAGAATAAGGCCCGATAAAACGAGCTATTTATAGGAAGTCCACGTGTTCCTGCCAATACCTATACGTTAGCAGTTTCAGACCCGTCCAACGTAGATAAACACTTGGGAATACGCTGTTTACATCAGCGGGACGAATCTGTACTCCCGACAGTAATCACTTTTGTTCTATGATCAAACTGTTGCGCCAAAAAGTTCATAGAAGGGCACGACAGACAAGAAGCACCATCCAAATAGTTGATGACTGTAGAAATATAAAAAAACATCTACAGAGAACCACCCATTTGAAGGTGAGCACATCGTACATCAAACAAATTAACGGCTGAGAAATTCATTCAGACGAACATTTTCGTGCAGCTGAACTCCGTGTAATCTCTTGCACCAGGATGCTACCAGTACCTTTAAGCAAAGTTGGCCAGCCTGTCTGTAACGTCACACTGTTTGTCAGCTTACATTTAACTGCGATCCGAAAGATACCTGGTCTCTAGATTTTTGCGGTTTCCTGCATCGATAGCAATCAGTTCTCTCAAGTCAGCTATCTGTATTCAGAAACAGTTGTTCGTGTATACCTGACACTTCTTTGGACGTAGTGACCTACTATAATCCGCCGATTTATTATCCATCCTCTTAGTTGTCTGCCATAAAAAACCGAGTCACGTTATTGCAACTCCGATACCGATGAGTCTATACGAATTGCCTGCATCTAACGGTTTCTGTGTTCCAAATGTTTTGTTCAAATTCATAAGGGAAACCAAATACTTCCGATATATAACAGGATGTGAGATGCCTGTGTTTCTCCGTTTAATTGAATCACTTGCAGATATTGTTATTCCTTTCCACGGCTTGTAGACAATCATCATTTCATGTTGATTTCATTACAGAATAGCCTTCAAGCAATCACGCTTTGATAATATATATGAATGTTCGGTCACGTCTATTAGGAGGTTATGAGCGTTCTGGTTAATACTCTATTCTCACAAACACGACGGCGGAAGTGCAAATCTCGGTCCGCAGGAGAGTACGCACTACTCACGACTTCTAATAGGCGCAAGACTGGGAACTAGCATTTTCTTCCGAATTGAACTAGCCAACTGGCATATCCGGATGCAATAGCTGTGATTATTTGTGTACGTGGTATTCAGCTTGAAACATTCCAGGTTCCCGAACTTCCAGTAATCAGTCAGCAATACTCATCGTGCGCAATATCAACAATAATAATAAACCGTATGGAAGCTGTCTTGCTGATGACACCTTACTTTCACTTACAGCTTGGTTGTTTGTTTACAAATTGTAGGCACTTTTGACTTTGATGTTTGTAATAGTAGACCGCGCGCGTATTTTTAGTAGTAAGTTCGCATTCTCCCTTCCTTACTCTTTCTCTCTATTCACCTATATAAGGTTTTTTCCCTTTCGTGGTGTGTGCAGTAAGCATCAATGGCACTTGCTGTTCTATGCCATGATATTACTATTATTTGTACTGAAACTGGAAAATAGCGCAGGGATACAGAAGAACAGCGTTGACTGGAGCTGTGTGACAAGCGTAAAGACATTCCTTGGAGATCGGCCTGAACGAATTGGGGGTGAGTTGCGCCGGACAGGAGTCATAGCTTAAAACAACCTTCACACTGCAGGGAGAAATCCTGATTGATAGACAGTGTAATCGAGGATTGATTTCGAGGATAATCACTACAAGTTGATGGCCACTTTTAGGCACCGATGATCAGCAACCAAAAGTGCGCTATGTTCACGTGACAGTAAACCACGGAAAATAATCCGTGGACAGCACACCCGATGAGGTGTGTACGCGTTTAGACGCAAGGCATGAAATCAGTCATCAGATTTTGATAAAAAATATCAGCAATGTAAAATGTCTACATCATGTTTTCACTCAAACTCTTCTCTAGATATCTTACAAATCGAGGGAAGAAGGTGGTCACGTACACGAACGGATGAACATGCACTGGGAAGTTCCCCTGTGTTGAATGTTCAGACAGGCCATGAGACCCTGTCCAACGTGAGAGTCCCCATAACTTATCCGGCGAGAAAAACTGTGGGGTGTGTACGAGGTCAGCACTACATCTTCGGCACGTTTACTTATAAGTGCGTAGTCTCGAATTGGCATGGATCCCGTATGAAGTGAGAATAGGAAAAAGGCGGTGATTGCATCCTGTGGAAAACCATTGGGGAGTAACAGCCAGGCTTGTTAACCAAGTTGATTAGATTGGCCTCTGTCAGAAAAATAATCGCGCAAAAGTTTGACTGTTGAGCTTCGAATGTCAGGTTCGTGGAAGTTGAATCGGGCACTCTCCATCCACGCTTCCGAGTGTATTGCTGTGGTCTAAGAATCCTAAGCGAACAGTTCCGGATTTTTCAACAAACGACACTGAAATAAAGGAAACTAGAGAAGCGGCAGCATCAAGAATTGAGCCTAAGTGCAAACGAGCGAAGTTTCTGAAATTCATTATGTTCACGGGTTATGTTCCGCATAAGCGGGAGGTTATTTTCAAAAACTTTCGATATTACAAACAAGCGTGAATCAGGACAAAATTGGACTGTTCCTTTTCGCGAGGCTAGTGTGATTCGTGCTGTGTTTCAAGAGTCAGCGGTTTGACATCTGACGGAACAGTGGATGGATACCTTAGTCAGCTGTTGGCTCAAAAACTTGGCACATCCCCTAACAGCCGTTGGTGCTAGTCTATCAGGTTCGTTTACTTTGTAGACTTCTCAATATTGTCTTGGAAAACGGCTGAATTTTCACTGAGGCCAGATGGACAGGTGGAAACGAAAATTCTTCAGAAATCAAGAAGGAATTGTTCATCTCTCTGCTGAAATTACGGTTGGGCTTTTATAGTTAATAACTGGTTCCCTGACAGGACAATCCAATTTACTCGACACCTACTGTGTAGATGTTCAGCGAATTCAAACGGTTCCATTCACATTTGATGGAATGAGATTCACACGATGATTATTAATCTTTTCGCTATACCTTTTCGTCACACCGATCGGAATCCATGAAATGAACGTATTCTCTATGAAAAAAGCATTTTCATGCAAGAAACACTCCAATCTTTCTGAAGTGCTTCTTGTTAGGCAAAGTAATGTGCAACTACAAAAAAGGGCTACGTGGAATGTCCTAGAAGAAGAAAATGTTACTGAAAAGATTAAGTAATAATAAAGGAAGACTGAGTAGAAGAACAAGAAATGGTATGAATGCAGGTACGCCAAGGAATGTAGCATGATGCCACCTAGAAGAGTGTTTTTAATCAACGACTGGAATGATCACCAGACGGTCGACACTCACTCATTTCTCACGGGAACGGAGTTCTCGTATTCTCATGACCACTCTGTTGCTTGACTACCACGTGACTTTTCTCAGCTGTTGATGGTCTCAGTATATTAGGTCCGGTAAGATAAAACCTCAGCCGGCATATGAAGTGCGTTGACCCAAACATCGTAGTCTGTACAACGTGATTAGTCGACCAGTTATGTAACTTATGCAAAGCCATTCGCCTCAAAGCGATTACAACGATAAAATCAGCCAAACGCAGCCGATACAGGGAATTGTTTATTTGGTCAACACAACGCAAATATCACCCACTCGGCTTGCGGGGACCAACTGTTCTTCTATCATATTTTGTCAATCTTCTCTCCTGTTTCCCTCAAACGGCCTTACCGCATCATTGACTAAATTGTAGTGAACACGTTATAAGGCATACGGGCAAGATTGCAAACGCTAATTTTACAATTTCACTCAGTAATGAAACTGGCGCAATAATGTACTATTTCAAAATAATTGAACGTTTTAATACAAAATTTTTCTTTTTCGCACACTAGGCCACTCATTTCTTATTAAACTCCTCCCCCAAGAAACTGAAACTGATCTGAGAGCTGCGAAACACTCGGTGATAAATCAGCTGTCAATAACAGATTCGCAAATGTTACGCAATTAACGCTGTCAGTTGACCTAAACTACACAATCAGTTGTTCGATTCTCGCAACCCAAATAACTTAAGTGATTAAGTGTTAGTTTATTTCTGATCAGCATCAGACTATACACCTCGTCCAACTGCTTTGACCGTTTCTCTGTCTGGAAGATATACCTGGCTAACCACCTACATGGAATCGCAAATATAATGTAATTTGACTCACGATATAACCGACAGGTGGACTTGGCATTGGGATAGGGGTATAAACTAAAACGGTGAATGTTGTGTAGACAGTCATCATCATCATCATCATAGACAGCAATACATCAGTGGTTCACACTGATGCTTGACTGCCACACAACCACGAAGAACAAAGGAAAAAAAGAAACTTATATAGGAAGAAAGAAGAAAACAGAGAGGGGAGGGGAAGTGGACCTAACTACTAAAAATAGCTACGTCTATATTCAAACATACATCAAGGCGCCTACACCTTGCAAACAAACAACCGAGCTGTAAGTGAAAGTAAGGCGTCATCAGCGGGACAGCTTCCTTCATTCAACATCATCCTAACGTGGCGGGTCATTTACACAGGCAGAGCGGGTAACAATCGAGCAGTAGGGTTAACGAACACGTTCCAGTTTGAGTCCGTAAAGGCTGATGCATACCACAACTATCTAAATTAGGTCAGCAGGTGACATGTTAAAAAGAGCCGATGTCATCGACAGTCAGGCACTTGTTAGCTGAATCTGGAGAATGCTCCTCGGAAACGTTTGGTAGCAAAAAGTCAAGGGCTTCTTCCGTTCGCTTGGACGATGGGGTAATTAACAAATGGAGGCCACTCCTCTGAGTACAACAGATTTGTTTATCAGTACCAGGTAGATAATTCTGTCCGTATGCTTCATATTATCCTTCTTTTTCTTTCCTAAATGACCAGATTCCACTTTAGTTCAGATTCGATCAAATGTTGTAAAGTAATCTACATAACTGTACCCCACAGTGTATGATCTATTGATGTCTTTTGAAAATAATCCAAATGACGTTTTAACATTCCGCTAATATTAAAAAAAAATAGCTCGGGTCTTCTCCAGACTTCGTACTAGCGGTCCACGTCGTTGAGGTTTCTTACTTCACATTTTCTAGAATGTCAAAACTTCTAATACAATATTGAAACTGAACTCATCATTCTCCTGCCATAAACTAGTACGGATACATGAAGTCGAACCTTATAAACAGAAGCCACTTTATCGCATCGAGCATATCTTTGTTGAACTTCAATCACTGTAGTTGCGTAGATAGTTCTAGGGCTGACTACATCCAGCTGGATCATTAATTGGCGTAATTGTGTCATCATAGCGCATAAAGTTTTAATGAACCAATTATGGATCTGCGTATGGATAAATAAACCCAAATGAACAGACCACACAAAATATCTGTTTGCTCATGCGCACATACGACTGCGTTTACAGAAAGTGGGCTGTCGTGTCCAGAAAAGTGTGAGTCTCCAACCCCTTCATTTAGTATGCATGAACGACCCTGTTTCTCCTGGCTGTCTCTCCGTCCGTGACTGTTGGTCCGCTCCATTGAGTCCGACAACGATAACCATTTTGGAGCTTCCACTTCTGTTTCATCAGTTTTACAACCTCGTCGGCTACACAGTTTTAAATGCGTCAAATTTGCAAACAGATGAACGGGTCTGTCTACCACAGTCAGTTAGTCATTCTCGACACAAGCCGAAGGCTTGTGTTTGCGAAATGTTTCTTCTAGGGTCGGTTGACATCGGTTGATCAAAACAGTCCACGGGGACGCTTACAAGTTCATATTGTCAGTCAGTGGAACGAACCGTCCAAAACAACTCGACGACCTGTTGAATGAATCTACCGAGTAATGTTTCCATTGATCCGAAAACAGAATCGCTAACTACATACATTCGAATGCTCACCATTCGCCCGCCCAGTGAGTGTACTTCATATTAAGCGAATCAGTGTGTTTTTCCAAAATTGTTTATCGTCCTTCACGCTTCCCTCACACTTCTCAGCATGCGTTTCGTTAACCAACTAAATTTCGAATCTCCAGTTAACACTCTACTTTGTGTAGTTCCAAGTTGTTTGACAGCTATTTTTGCAAACTGCACTTCAAGCTCTAACGTAAGCTTGAGGAAATTGAGCTTGGGACGAACTGCTTCTCGTAGGTAAGTATGATATAAAGATATGTCTGCTGTTTAGTACAGAGGTCCAATTTTAACAGCGACGCCATTCCTATCAACACTTTTTAGCACGCATGTTACTGCCCGACTGTAGACAGTAGTAACCGCTTTTGTAAGGACGATTTTTTAGCCTTGGAAGTGAAAGTAGCCAAATAGTTACCTGACTTTGGTCCATGACAAAAACAAGTAAATGCAGCATGTTGTCAAAAGGGTTAGAATCTGGGGACCCGATCAATCAGAGCAAAATAAATACACTGGTGTAAGTGGCCCACTTTCGTCACTTCTTGGCGATTTCCGTGATATTCTTGCACAGCTTACGAAAAAGTGGCTGAGTTGAACACGACATATGCTACGTCACTTTAAAGGTAAAATAACCACGGGCGTTTCTTATATCTTTGTCAAATCTGTTGTGTTTTAGTCTGACGGAATACCCGGTAGCCTAATCGGGTGGGCAGGTTGGACCAAGCCGAAAAGAGAAACTCTGATTCCAAACTATACAGATGCTGAACACTACACAAACGTCAAGATCATGAGCTTATCGATGCGGGATATTAAGAAGCGCATCTCCTAATGAGGCAGTCAAGTCGAATCACGTCATATCGATCAATCCGGCTTCAGGTGGATTGATCCGTTCCATTTCACTGAGCTATTCAGATTTTAGCCGTGCGGTCGAACGCTTGTTCGCTATCTGAACCGTAATGTAATTCGTCCTAGCGGTTGGACAGCCATGTAGGATCGCCTCGTTTGATTTGTTCTGCGTCTTGTCGGTCATGTATGGTAAACGTTCCACCCTATATACTTAGACCGCCTGTGGTTTAATCCTAAATCGTTTTTCCAGCAAACAGTTTTGTCACATATTTTCTCCTTCTCTTTTTTGAGTCAAACGATTGAGCGTGTAATAAAAGGGCCGAACCAATGCTAGAAGAGCCCACAACTCTATTGTACCTCCTGGTGAGCATTTTATGGACGGAGAGACCGCAATTCAAACTATTGGTTGTCGGCATTCCGGCGTGGCTTCGTAACTTAGCTTGTAGAACACGTAATAACTGCAGGCCTGTTGCTCACCTCCCCAATTCGAGTCCAACCGAAGCCTGGACTGTTGCAACTGAATCTTATTTAAAACTTTGTTCCGTATATAACTCACTACTGCACGTATTATTCCATCGTTTTAGTAACACCCACTAATATTTCTCGTAAACTTTGGGGTTGTCAGCACGCTGATACTGAGGTCATCCTTACACATTCCCAAATATAACAATAATTTAAATAAAACCTCATTATCGAAGAAAAGCGAGATGTTTTGTCTCTACTACCGATAAGTGGACGATACTTCTATGTTTCATGCTCTTGGCACGAATTCAAAATGACTCCTTACGGCCTTCGGTCAAACTCTTCTTTCCATCGAGTTTGCTATTAAAGTGAGGTGAATGATTCATTCCCTTCATTTGATTTGAATACTCATCAATGTTTCTAGGTCGAATCTATTTCGTAAACAAACATGGACTAGTCAAGATACTGAAGTTCACGGTTTTGTTCTTTTAAAAAGATAACGGAACTTGGATAGTCACCTAATGTAACAAATCTGAAAAGTTAACTCAAAGAACAATCTGTGGAGCGAATCCCATCTTCTCGGCAAAAAGCCACTAGAAAATGTATACCTGGACAGACTTGGTGTCGCATACTGAGCTACCCGATCGAGAAAAATTAGAACGAGGATCTGAGAGGCACTGTGCAATCCCAATTTATTGGAAAAACATCTTTTTACAGAGAAACAAAAGTGTTTTTGCTTGCTATTAAGCGACAGGCGTCCTCACGTCTTGATTGGCCAGTTTGTCGCTCTGTTGTTCCATCTTGCAACTCGATTGTTTGAAACAGATACACATTCAACAGCAGCTAATCGTCGTCTATGATTGGTTGGCGCCAGTTTGACCATAATTCCGTTTGTAGCAGCTTGTGCGCGAACACTGATTGTTGAACCTTCTCCAACCAAGAAACATCTCCAGTCTAATTTCATTACACTTGGTACGGTCGAAATAACCACTAAGTTAATTAAGGACTTGATTCTCCGTACCAAAACAATCCGGGTTCACTTCGCTTCTAATCAGATGGGAGACCAGCTGATCTGATGAGCTGGAGCCCGAACACAAACACTGAAACAGTCATTTCCAGCTCAGTGTTGGGAAGCTAGTTCATATAAAAACCCACTCTGAAATAAAGCATTAATTAAGTAACCTATTCACTATAGTCTCTGTTTCTGATTAATTTGACTGTTATTGGAGACCTAGACACATATCCAAACGAATTAGCGGGCATCATCCAGCTCGGACAAGAATCCACCTCATGAACTCAATCGCTACCGTAACCTTTTTCTTTGAGCGGTTACCTGTCGGTAAAACGCGTTAGATGATTCAGGATTCTCCAGTTAGTTCTAGTAAATCAACCCAACGCCTTCGAGAAAGCCGATTGTTGTAATTATTACTATCATTATACTATTATACTACACTATAATGGCTGCCGCAGAAACTAAATCAGCACGTTCAAACTTTCCGAGTAGTACTTACCCCTCTCCCACCTACAACCAAACCGATAGTTAATCTTAATTACGACAAGCCACCTACCCTATGTTCTGAACAGTTATTGATCTCCACAGTGACTTACAGCGCTTCTACATTTAACCAGCCTCGTCCGTGATCAACTGATAAAATGTATAGATCACGTACTACCTTAGTAAAATTTGCAGAAAATTTGTGCACCTAATCGCAACATTCACGAATGCCTTATTGCTAAGAAAATCCTTCATTATCCTATCCATCTTCTCTTTCCTGAACTATTTCACTTCGGTTTTGCTTGTTAAACACATGAAAGACTTTATTGTTTGTCCATCGCCCACCAATTGAAGCATTTTCCCTATCAAGTACATTTGTTGATTGAATTAGTTTCGCTATCATGGGTGATGAATATTTGCTCTTCTGTCGAACGAACGCGTATTTTTCCGACTTCCTAACCTTCTAAATTATAGCCAGAGATAGCTAGCCTACCATAGTATGCCAAATAAATGATGCAGCTTTATAAGGACAATTTGCACCTTGCAGTTTCTACTCTCTTTATAACCAGATAAACTGACGAGCGAATTATCGCGCATGTCTGGACAAATTCATGTTCAGCGGTGATGGTAAACTCCGGATGAATTCGCTGCAGATGAGTGAGAGCGGAATTCATTAGGCACACTACATTTCTGAATAATGGTGAGTACTGTGTAAAAGCATCCGCTGTATTATAATACTTGAGAAGAATCGGTGAAATTCCTACAGTGTTCCCAACTAGCCTCTCCACCTAGCAGTAAGTTGACTGGTAATCAATGGATGAATTATCGGATCGAACAGTTAACAGCTTAAGTCACAAGACCGGTTGACAATACAAATGTAACCCTGACGCGTGTTTCTGGACGGTTTCAAGGGAAAGCTACGTAGGGAGCTAGGTGGTTTTAGCGACACAGAGTTGGCAATTTTACAAATTCAGGACTGAAACTTCTAAAGTGCCAGAACAAAGATAGGAGATGACTGGAGACGATACCAGAAAGTCATCCACAGGTCACCTTGGATATTTCGAATAGTTCAAATCAGGGTGAACGGTAGCTGACTGGTTGAATAGGTGAAACGTCAAGTTCTGTTACGATTTGCTGGATAACTCCCGGCTGACAAGTCACCTAACGAATTAACCCGATGTTCTCAACATACATCATGAACCTATTTCTGAATGTGTCAGCTTATGACGCTGACGTTAAGAAATGGCACGGATTGACCCACACTGGAACCATGCCAATCGGGCAGCTGGTTCTGTTAATGTAGCAAGTTGCCGCAGAGGTAGACAGGACAAAAGGAATTTCGTAACGGTTTACGTGACTGGTGCATAATCGCATATGACACAACCAAAGCGTTCCTGATAAATCGAATAAAAATGAAAAAAAGTCTCAATTTGAGCGACATTTCGCAAATGAGAGAAAACCCAATGCTCCAATTCGCTTTCTTGTTCTTCCTTAAACCATGTTGATACGGACAGTGACCCTCATGAGATACCGGTGACACGCTTGAACCAACTACTTACGTTGCCCACGTAAAGGAGCGCCTCTGTTATCGTAATATGTGACTCTTGCTTTCACTCGTGTGTGTCACGACTGACCAATGAACTATTATCAAGTGGATGTTTGAAAGATTTGTTTTGCACTTAAAGCTCGTTGAATCAACTCGATTTTGTCATGCTGTTGTAGAGGAAAGATGATGGAATGCCTGTAATGTCAACGATGCTATGCAACTTTTACATGCAGTCTTGCGTAAGTAGGCGAGCTCACCTTCTAGTGATCTTTCTAGGTCCAGCATGATAACAACTGACTTATTGATAACAAGGTTTACTTTGAGATCAGTACCAAAATCTGTTGACAAACGAATGGGCACACAAAACGTTGCAGATGTCCTGCAGAAAATAATTATACGAATCTGATAATGCAGTACATTTGGCACAACTGCCCTATTTTAACAGTCATTAATGGTAACCGTAACTCTTTCCATGTATGGAAGCACTGAGTTTGTCAGTCTGAATCAAACTGCTACTTGTTGGTGTCAAAGATGTTGTGTCGTGTTGACCAACGTAAATTAAAAACAAGGCCAGGAGAAGGATAGTGACACGAATAATAACCAATATTCATCAGAGGTAATGTACACAGTGTTTATTGAACGATAGTAGCAGTCATAAAATGCTTTATGCACTTTGTTTGCTGTAAGTTGGAAATCAATAGCTGTTAACCGCAGCTTTCGGAGATTACAAGACTTTCGTCTAGCCTACGGTGTATGAAGCAGTGCAGCTTCTCCCTATTAGCTAATTTTTTCTGATTACCATATACATCTTAGTCAATTTTTAGTAAAAATTTTGAAAACTTTTAGCTAGTGGCTATCCTTATAAGCCATGACCCTGTCAACAACTTCATAGTCAAGTCTCCATCTTGACGCAGGCTACCCAGTTGTTTACTTCGTTCTTGAGTTAGCCTGGCTGCTGCTG
Organism: Paragonimus kellicotti; assembly: GCA_014220965.1. NCBI lineage: Eukaryota > Metazoa > Platyhelminthes > Trematoda > Plagiorchiida > Troglotrematidae > Paragonimus > Paragonimus kellicotti. Next base: position 7,158 of record LOND01008693.1, on the reverse strand, counting down.
TCACCGTGGATATCTCAAGGTACCTGTTTGGCGACCCAGATTATTGATGAGTATATGTACACTTTCTATGATGCGTTTACAACGAAGTGTGTACGAATTGATCAAGTTGGGCGGCGAGATGAGGACGTTAGGTAGACAAATTTCCCA
>LOND01008690.1:9565-21949 GCA_014220965.1 Paragonimus kellicotti | reverse complement strand
TTGTTAGGGTTTTAATTGATTTTGATGGCATGAGCTACTATTCTAGTTCCCTCGTTGTTTTCGTCGAATAGGATCTGTTCGGTTTGCAATATATTATAGAATGCATGTCTGTAGCGGATCCAACTGAAACAAATGACATTAACTCAAAGATTTATCTTCTGTCTGAGCTTTTGAAAATTATACTAGCTGAAAGTTTGAGTGAAATTGTTTGAATAGCCCCTCGCACATATTTGATTTCCACACGTGTCACGCGCAAATACAAGTCTCTAGCTTACTCAAAAAGATTTGATGGAGGTGTCAACGCAGTGGAAGTCAAAAACGTGTGTCCATTCATCGACAAGAAGCGAAAACAATGAAGAATAAAGTGCCGTAATTATGAAGTAGCTCCTCAGATTACGACCACATATGCTGAACACTGATCTGATGTGTGTGTATACTAAGTGAACTGCGGCTATTCCTTAGTTTCAGTGACCACCATCCAAACAATGGTCGACAGGTATGACCTAGCTAAGTCACATGAGGAACAAACCTAGTTAGGGCATCACATTTGTAACCTATCAACAAGTGTCAGAGTGGTTGTCAAAACACGGTCCCTAAGCGATGCAGTCTGATCGATTTCAGCCCAGGGGGAGAGGAAGTTACTAGATTAAGTAATCATGCGTAATTGCATAGAACGACCAAAATAAAGTATGTGAAGAAAACTGGTAACGTTACAGAATATGCATATGATATGTCAGTACTGAGCATGCAAAAGTCTTCGACTTAACTGAACGCTATTCCACACCGCTAGGTTAATCTGTTTAGCGGTTTCGTCAAAACCTGCATACTGATCAGACGATTCGATTTGCTTCACTGGACTACTGACTTGGGGAATTTGAGCTAGATTATGCATATTTGGATGACGATCTTCTTGCGATGTTTCGCCGGACTGTTAAGTGGTTGCAGTAAATGTTCATCCTTTGAAAGCGCAGGTGAATTACCTGTGTAAGACTGTTTCCCAGCATGACAATCATTAGGAGGATGTTACAAACAGTGCTGAATATATTGCTGGGGTAGCAATATGCAGCCAGACCCCTAAACCGACGTCAACCTTTCAACGGCTTGTTAGACCTGGTTTAAACTACACATAAATTAACCATGGTATATGTAGATAGAAAACAGTTAATTTACTTAAACGAGGTTGGTTGAATGTACTGTAAATAGACGACCGATCAGGTGTTCACAAACGTGGAACTGACGTGGTAACTGGCTATCAACCTTTCTACGCAAAACCTATGGGATTTGAGAATAAACTTATTGCCTTCCATAATAGTGCACCTTTTCATGGGTGGATTGTGCAAATCAGTTAGATTTATTAGGCGTTCACCGCATAAGATACTAGTTTTGGGTAAGATTTGTTGGAGAATTGAAACTTTTCCAATTTGGGGCCCACTTGGACGAAATTGTGTGAGTATTCTTGAGAAGATATTTGCTGACATCATGAAGAAAACAAAGTAGCGAACAAGAATAATCACGAAATCAATCTAAATTGGGCAGGCTCCACATGCTGACCGTTGCCACGACATCAACAACCGATTGTACAACCCCGACCTTGGCAATCGGAAGAATTTCGTATGGAAAACCAACATCTGCTGGCCAACAGTCAATCATACTCACAATTTTGGAACAATGAGTTCGTAACTGTATTCAAATACACAGTCAGCAATCGTTGCTGGTCAATTTTCTTACTAACCGTAGTCATTATTTCATGTTCATTGCGTTGTTAGTAACCTGATGCTCAAAACCTCAGAAAGCAAATCTTGTCCACTAGTTTGTTGTTCCCTACACGACGGCGGTAGACCACAATTGTTAGATATTTACTGGGGTCTGTTGACAATATTTTTTAAACGCTTCAGAAATTATCTAGGATTAATGAGCTAATAGAAATACTCAACAAGCTTCCGTAGAGTAACCTCTGAGATGGGACAAAAAGAACCTACTGACATTCTGTGTTGTACTACCGCATAAACTATCTACAAGGATCCGATAGAGGTCTCATCCACCGCGCATCAGTCCATTTGACAATAAACGGTATTTGTTAAGCAGTTATGTTACTCAGCTAAGAGTGTATGCTTACATTAGACCCATTCAAAGCGGCTGGGATTGGTGAAAATATACTACTCGAAAAAGTATTCCCCCCTCAGTTTTGATTGACAATATTAAAAGTCAAGCCCGTACACTTAACTACGCATGTCACAACCGCAAAACCAGTTTTCATTCCACTGCCATGCACAAGTGTTATGCTGTGTGGACTGACCTATACGATAAATAACGCGACATTCAACTCAACATATTAAGCTGAGTCATTGCCATTTCCAGCCAACACGTAATCCAAGAGTCGTCAAGCCGATTATCACAATTTCTCATTTTGTTTACCTCTTCAAGTGTGGTTTCGGTTAATGTCGACTGGGAAAGACTGAAAATAGCTTAGGCGCTCGACGCTCAGAAAACACTTAATTGACAAGCTGGACAAATTTTGCAGCAGCCGACACGTGAATTAACTCGTGACTTCTGTCTCGATTTATTGTTCGCTCTTCATTTGATCGAAAGTCGATGAAGTATCGATCCCTCTAATGGTTCCGTTAAGCAAGCCAGAGCCATATCTCTTGAAGGTGAGTAAAGCTCCACATCACTTTTAAGCTCATTCAATTACAACAAAGAAGTCTATGTTAGATTCGGTCGGCTTCAATCGTCTGATAGGTAAGTTGGATTTTAGTCCGCTTTGCTGTTCCTATCAATGCTCCACTTGTTCACGTAATGTTGTACGTTTGGTGATGAAAACGTTCCGGGAAAGATACCACTGTAAAACTTTTTTCATAGTGTGCGATGTAAAAAGCATCTGTTCGGTTTAACGCATTTCATAATTGTTGACAGCAACATGTTTTGTCCGTTTTGTCAAAAGAGAAAGACATGTTGCCAGGTGTTAACATTTCAGTTTATTCCCATTAGTCACTAACGTAAAACCACAAAACTTTATACAAACTACAAATAGCGTTGATGCCTTCAATGTGTTGGTTTTACTTTAGCGACTGATGAGAGTAAATCGAAATTTTGAAACTACTATTGTTGACGGCATCCGTTTCCAGATTATTCTGTGACAATAGCCGGAAACCAAAGGATTGTCTACACCCAACCACAAACATAAACGTATTGTGTTGCGCTATCTCCGGTTCCAATCCCACACACCTTATCCAATGTGAGCATTAGATAACGAGATGGAGATGCATGTGAGTGGAACCATTCGTGATCCGGCCGACCCAGTGATAATTAACAAGATATGACAGGCTTGCGTGAAAGTGAAGAGGATATCTCTCAGAAACAAAAAACACAGGAGGATTTCACTAGACCGGGAAGAAAAATCTTGAAACTGCAAGGCAAGAAAAACTTCACTCTAATAGTACATATTACTGCCTACTGAATAGATCCAAGAACACACGCCGCACCCTACATTTTGTCCAAGTGCCAAACAAAGCCTTAGGCACACAACGCACTAGTAAAACTAGAGCGGAGAAAGAACGTAACCTTGATCCAAATTTCTGAAAAAAGAAAGGGGTGGTTTACCATTTGACAGAAGTCCTTGGATGATATGGGCAAAAATATGAAAGGCAAATTGGCATACTAGACCCAACGCACTCGTCGCCTTTTGGTTGATGAATCATTGTGAGCACGCTGATGATCTACCGACATGGTGGTGCGTTTGTGACCGCATCAGCATAGGCATCCACAGATCATTATCACGAAATTCTGGTGTCCTACATATTCCTTGGTACGACTTGTCTGAGTCTACCACCACGTACTTGCTTCCACAGGATTTTCGGACACTTGTCCATATCGGACGCTTCTTGACAGTCCGATTCAAGGCCGTGTTTTTCCGAGAGCTTAGATTGACATGATAATGGGGAAAACGTGGTTAATATCTTAGTATCATAGTTTCTGTTTTGAGCTGTTTCGGAGATCATATCTTCAGTTATTCGGCGTTGGTGTCATAAGCTGGCTAAGCATCAACACGGTTTCGACCTCTTCATGTCTACTCGGAAAAGTGCCTCTGTGTTCGACTTCATGTTGCCTGTCTAATTTCCAGGAGGCGCCAAGGCATGTCATGTAGAGGCAGACTGAGTTATCACGCATTTCGCGGATATAGTGTCCATGTCTCTGTAAAACAACACTGTGGCCTTATAGACAAACGATTTGTTTACAACTTCAGGCCGTGTTTTTTCTAGACACATCTCTTAAAACATCCAAATGTAGGCCTGGCTTCGGATTTACGAGTTCACAACTAGCCGTCCACTGGTAAACCCGTCTAAAGGTCGATAACTCCATTACGTAGTCTTAAACATCAACTTATCCACGTTTTGTGTTTTCGTTCGTTCGAATTTCCATTATAAACGGGGCACCTCAGCCAAAGTATAGCTAAAAGAAATATCGTGCTACTTCTGATAACCAGTTCAATCCTTGAATGCCATTGTTAACCACTGCAGCTCTTCTTCAGTATACACAAATAGCACACTATAGTCTGCAACTAACGGTATTTGGATAGTCCAACTGCATTATACCCATTAGTCTTCGTTAGCTTCGAGATGTACCCGTGTGGTACTATGACCCTGGCTGCCGGTAATCATGATTAAGCCAACAGGCAATTATAAGTATACATATACGGGGACAGGAGAGAAAAGAACAGTATGAAATGCAGAAAGAAGAAAAACAGTAAAGCTCCAGGAAGAAGAGAAGGAAGAAAGCCACCCTGCGAATACAGACGCCTAACTAACAGAAGCGAATTTTTATACAGTTGGACGTCTCCAAACACCGGTCTGCTTGGACCTGAACCCCTTGTCAGGAAGCAAAAGCCATACTACTTCTCTTGCAACATTCAGCTCTGCCGCCTCCCGACCCTCCCCAGTGTAGCCTGAAACTTTTCTCAGCTGGATGTCCGTGGTACTCTCGCTACAATTACGGTTTCGACTCCCCGTTTTACCCTGTACTCCGTCTTTCCTACCACCAGATTTGGTATCTTTGGCTGAAAACAAAAAAATAGCGCCGGTCCAGCTCTAGTGTGTGACTTCTTCCGGCCAGCACCCTCGCTCATATATCTACACTCGCCACCCCTACTCAGTATCGCCGCAGGTCTTAGTTATTATGCTCAAACTACGATCTACACTCCTCTACTTCAAACATCCCTCCACAGCATCAGACACCTGAACCCCATTCGATTTTTCATCACCTCGGCTGATTAACGCACCCATCGCTATTGCGAACCATCTTTACAAGCTGTCTCCAATTACGTGCCAATGAACCTGGCGCCCGTTTTGTTTATGCTTTCAGTCGCTGCATCTCCTATCATAGCGTCTCAACGCGTAAAACCTTCTATATAACTAGGTGTGAGTGTGTGAGTGTCTCAATACATCTCCGACAGCGCTCGCGCCATAGAGGATGCATCTCCGTACACGCTGTGCATCAGCTGTCGCTTCGTGGAAACCGTTACTATTCTCATCCTCCAACATCCCCAAACAAGGGGCCATTAACCAAAAAAAATCAAACCAAAAACATCCACGCTCCTCGAAAACGAAACAAGTCTTTTCAAGCATTTTAAATTCTTCTGCCTTTATCTGGAAGAAAGTACCAGCGAATTGCCTCCTTTGCTGTCAGACATGCTGCTGCTGCAGGAGTGGTCACCTGTGAGTACATGCGATGACCTAGATAAGGCCATGCACATACCCCGGCCTAGCCTTGACACAATGATTTGGACAACAAAAGACGGACGAATGCAACATGAAAGTTACAGAGTTCGAGAAAGTTACGGTAATCAAATATTTTGACTCAGATGTTCACAGGTATTCGGAATGACCATCACAACGTTCCAAATTACCATTTTATGAGAAGCAAATGTGCAACGGAGTTACTGTGGACTGCTGAAGCACGATCGGAGCAGTAACGATGTTCGTAAGACGATGGGACCGAAACATTCGCCGAAAGCTCCGTGTAGTATCGTCAAGCGACTGCGCAACAGAGAGAAGAGCAGACCGGTGTGCACAAATTTTGTATTTTGTTGCAAGGTCACCTTACCTAAGTTGAACAACATGCAACGTGATGCAAAAGTCTTGCTGTATCAAGTGGAATAGTATTGATTATTGAAAGTAGAACACATCGTACACCCTCGTAGACACAACATCAGCAATATTACAACCTAGCCATCATTTAAGAATTCTCCTGTAAGTGCCAGACCGTTTTCACAAGCAAAACTGAGTGGCAATTACGTTGCCATATCAACGAATACATCCCAGTTTGTCCTCAAAAACGATCACGGATATTACAGTGTATTAAGACTTGATCACGACTGCCAACTCATCGTGGTAAATGACGTGCACAGATGTGTGTATGTGCGGTTATTGACTATGTCGTTTGGTTTTACGACGCCCATTAAACTTTGTTGTGTAAACTCAGACTGTAGTGCGTACCTGATGGGATGCAGCGAAATACGTTCGAGAGATCCACCGCAAAAAATCGTCTCTGACATCTGTATTTAAACTCGTTAGGGGATGGAGTTGTTTTAAAAGCTGATGATGTGACATTACCCAGTTGGGAAAGGCGATCGACAGTCTCAAGCGGCCCTTCTACAATAGTAATTACAGATGCAGAATCACGGCTATACACAGTCTATCGGGTCAGCTGTGAACCTCTTGATTTGGACAGAACAAAAAAGAACAAAAAACAGCTGCCTCGATAGACTGCGTATAGCCGTGAATCCTAACAGATTCTGCAGTTGACCAAATAAACTCTGAACACGGAATTTAATCGTCAGTTGTTATCCATCAATAATGCGGTGGCATAAACAATTCAGTGAGCGGCAAGAGATAAACAAAGGAGAGTTCAAGTAAGAGTTCGTAGTATCAATTCAAAATGTGTTACGTGTAACAATGGGAGAAATATTTGACCAGTATTTAATGTAACCAACATATGAGGATATATCTAAATACCTACAGTACGATAATTTGTCCAATGGGGTATAGGTATAGGAACAGCTGAGATTGACATTATACCGGCCTCAAGTCCCTGGCTGAATGGAGGGCGGTAGCATCGCGGACCTAGTCAAGGGAGTTCCGTGATTCGATCCTCCAGGCTGAGTTTTTGCTATCGCACCCTCATTTTCACTTGTAGTAGACTGAACATAAGCTTCATTGATTCTGGCCAGAATCAACATTCCCCGGGTCCACCCAGTGGCAAAGAATACAAATGGAAAGGTAGAAATACATTAGCAAGCCACACAGAGTAATAGTAAATGATTTACTTTGGTTCCGGACACTCGAATCTAGAATTCAGTTCTCACTTGCTTCTTCTAACAAACACAGGTTGTCAAATATCTCGCCTGTGATTGCCACCGCTCATTCTAACTAACGCTTGCCTCACCGCTCCGTCTCTTACAATAATTGGCAGATCAACACTCCCCACGTTCCATTGCCCTTTTGACAGTGACTCGTTGATCATCAGCACCAGTTATCCAGCAACAAGATCTCAAAGTTGACTTATCCAACTCTGCTGTTTCTGCAACTCAGGAAGGTATTCTTCGAGTCAGCGCGGCCAGTAAACGACAGCCAGATGTGCTGGACATCTAGCATAGAAAGGACTTACATAAAGACAAAATTGATGTAATCATGCAACTTTCAGTAGTGACGTACTCCATAAACAGGACGATGAGAAGCAGTTGAACCAACTGGAACTTCTAGGGTGGTGAACACCTGTGTCTGTTGCTTCGGTCTTATATCCGTTAGCCCATCTGAGAAGCCTTTAGGTTGTTTCGGCCACGCAACCTGATGTTTCCGGAGGAATTCAGGAACCATGGAACCAATCTCGTGTTCTTTGTTTTTTTTTAGATGCATACCTCGTGACTCTAAGTCCGCAGGATTTCGCTTGATGTTCACATACCGTCAGTCAATTGGACTAGATAGGTCGTGGATAGATGACAATTGATTGGTGACAAACCTTTCAACTCAACCAGAGTTATTGCGAATGGGTTGAAGAACAATCGTTGCACCTGTCCAGAATACGAAACTTGACTCCTCTGGATTGACGACTGGGCAAGCGGTAAATGGGCTGGAAAGCTACTTCCGGTGAGATTTGGTGCCCTGAATCAACAAGGTGCGCCAGAATTGCACTCGAAATGGACTTCACCTCGCCCTTAGTCAGCCATGCGGGGTGGTGTTCACGTATCCTCTGAGAAAGGCGCCTGGTTGTGCGACCGACGTAACCTGCTCCACAGGAGCATGTGAAAGAATAAACACAAAATGAGGTCACACATTTAGGCAACGTATCTTTGAGTTGTACGTGGATTACCGAGTCGGATCTGAACGAGATTCGCAGTTGTGCCGCACTATAGGCCACTGCGGAGGCGATCGGAATTCGGTTGCGCAATCCACAGTTGTGCGCTCAGAAGAAATTTGTACAGGCCCTGCGGTTACCATGGCCCCCGTAACTGACTCGACAACTCCGTTGGGCAATTTTGTCACCTAATTGCCCTCCAATTCACAACCACATGACATAATTGTGTGACTAATTGCTTTTGATTTTGCTCGCTTGACAACCATGATGATATAAAATGTTATGTAATTGGCCCGATGATGAATAACCGAAAACAGACTGTTCGCCAAAACACCTTTTTACTTCTAATGAACTCATGGGGCTATTCGAATCGTTACATGTTCATCGCAGTTGGTAAGCTCATCAGACAATCATTGACATAAAATGCCGTTTGTAGAACTTTAGCCGTAAACAGGCCGTGGTCCTCAAGGTTGTCTATCCGAATTTCAGTCTGTCCGAATTTCCAATTTGTTTCAGAAGATCGAAGAGGACAGCTCAAAAAGCGCTCAGGAAAGCATCCAGGGGGTACTTCGAACTCAGTCTTTTAACAACGCATTTCGAAGGCGCAAAGACCAACCATATCACTCAAGAGTTTTAACATGGTCTGCACCATCTGAGCAGTGTTATTCTAAGCAATGTACTCTGCAAATGTAACGTTAGACATCTGACTACTTAGTAGAACCTTCTTTTCAAAATCTTAGGGTGCTCTTCGCAGAATGGCGCCTACCACAAGGGAAACGGAAATAGAAACTGGGACACCCCGTAGGAAGTTACTTGAAGTGAAGAACTTTCAGAATAGCTGCTCATAAATATCCATTCAAAATGGGCATGCAACTCTTTCACTGGGACTCCTGCCCGACAGAGATAGCCCAAGAGAGAACGTCCGGCAACTGAGTCAAAAGCAGACTTCAGGTTCAAAAGCCTGAACAGTTAGTTAAGAAAAAGAATTGCAATGCTTTCCGGCCTGTTGCATATTTAGAAGCCACCGCATTGAGGAACGTGTATTTTGGATACGACTGAGACAAAACCAATTCCTCTGTGGTTGTCATGATGTTCTGAAGTCATTTCGAAAATGGAAATGGTAACTAACAATTGTGGCTCATGATACGGCTTTTTAGTATCCATCAAGACATTATTGTTCCATCAATTTGAGCTCCAGAGCCAACTGGGTTGTCGACGGAGGACATAATTTCCAGCGTTTAAAGATGAATTAACTGCCTCAGGCCTGTTGAATTGTTTTCTAAAGTGACAAGCCAACGTTTAAGTCGCCGCGATAAGTCGTAACTTAATAAACCACCTTGTCCGACCGCTGTCTCATTAGCAATTTGTCGCCGGCCAGAGCAAACATGAACCATAGAGAACAATATCGAGTTTTCAATCAAAAAAATGCCCTTTCCATCTCTTCGACCTGTTCTAATAGGTTAGCTTCAGGTTTCTCACGCAGATACTTCGAAAACATGCGCTTCAATCCACATTGGATCGTACAGTATTTGGAGTAATGGAGGCCCGAACACACCACCCAGTCGCTTCTTGTTTTGGGTAAGACAACCAGGTTCGTATTAACAGTATGCACAGCGATCTCCAAATTTCCATTTTGTTTCAAAAGGTCGAAGAAGACAGTTCAGAAAGCGCTCATGAAGGCATCCGAACTATCTTCTTTTGGAGCAGATGTAGTTATCATGGCGTCTTCCTGATCTGCGTTGACAGACTTTGACTGAATTACTAACTCCGACGACAAGCTGACGACTACTCACGGGGATTCAGTCGAGGAGGCTCCGATAGAACTCAATATAATCATCACTCCCGCCCGATATCTAGATCCGTCTTTAGCATTATTGGAGACTCCGTAAGACAGAAGTGAGGTGATAGCAATTTTAAGATTCTGAAGCGAGTTTCTGAGTCTCAGAACACCTCCAGGAATGTGTGCTGAAACTGCTGTTTCAGATTGGCCTATTTATCGGAGATTACGGACAACGAATGTGGTAGTTTCCATCAGCTAACTTGGCTTAACGAATGGAAGCTCACGAGCAGAAAACGAAAAGATTGAACGTAAGTGAACTGGTTTGTCATGACAATTACGTAACCAATCTGAAGGGCTGAAACTTCAGGTATTCTGTGTTTTTCACTTTGGACACCGTCTTTCGAGTTCAGTAGAGTAACTGTCAGCCTTGTTCTCGAGTACAGCTTACACGGAGTTAAGTTTAGGAATTCCTCACATTTCAGGCTGGTGACAAAGAAAAACAACAGCGGTTAGAACACGTGACACAGACAAGCCGACCGTATGTAAATCTGTCATCACCTACAATGAAATAACTGAAGTTGCAATTTACCACATGTCAAATAGAGTAGTGATGATTAATTTGCTGCAGAGGGTTGACAGGAAAAATTTGTACATCTCGGAATGTAGTGGCCTACAGACGTATTGGACATACGTTAATTCTACTCAGACTAGAAGATGAAGCATTTACAGTAACCCAAATTATGTCTACCACTGATGTATGCCAGTGGCTAGAATGGATCAACAAATGTCTATGAACAGTATGTGGTTTGCGTCACTCTGACCTCAAAATATAACGTGATAAACATAGTTAACACGTGGTCCCCTTATGCTTTCAAATTTCCCTTACATTCTGCTCATCGTGTTCCACAGTAATCTGCCCACCCCCACGGATTAATTCACCACCTGCTGTTAGTAGCAAGAAATTCACGGATTCGTTTTTCACAACAAATTTACAGTTCCATTAAACAAATGCGACGAGAAGCACACTGGTTCTAATCTGTTAGGTTCGTGGCCTGCGATCAATTACTGTTATTCACTCGATCGAAGTAATCAAACTGAGAGTGTCGTGGACTGTTCATATATCACGTGCAGCCATCACTCTGTCACTGCGTCAGTGACCGCTTCGCTACAGTCTATCAGCTGATCGACTAAAATTATTTTGTAAAATGGCACGTGCATAACGGTTCATTTGTAGGACAGCCAATCCCTGCTCTGGTAAGCATTAGAACGGACTACGCGAGTAGTGTGGGGTCAAATAGCGTCCCGTTCTACTGTTGCATCTTCTGATAGTTTGATCTAGATTCTATCAACGGCTAGGTTGTCTGAGCAACAAAACTGATTAGCCATCGATTCGCACATGGCCAGTTAACGAAAGAATACGTTAAAGACCTTCCATTGGATTCACCATGGCATCGTCTATGCAGCACATAATCGGGTGAGTGTGTAGTATTTCAAATGTTGTTCTGTCTGTCACTTAATTATTTGACAAAGATTCTAAAAACTAATAACAGATTCATCGTGTGTTTGTGTTCTATAAGTCGTAAACATTAGGCAACTTTCACGAGGTTGATATCCTCTTAATTAGTTGCATGATAGTGTAACACAGGCAACGAGTATTGTTGATAAGTTCAACAGTTCTGACTCTAAAGCAACCCAACAGGCACGTATGACTTTCGGGTGTACAACATACAAACTTATAAATGAGTTAGAGAAAGATAACTGTATTAGAATGGCGATGAGAATGAACTTATCGAATAGACCTGAGATAAATCAGTCGTTCCTGTGGACAGAAATATGGTTCTCACATTGTCAAAACTAAGAATGACGCTGTAAGTTCAAGCTTGAGATGGGCTAATCCAACAAGTGTCAGTTACATGAAGAGAAATTAATTGCATGTGTGATGATAGGGTTATACTTTAGACGAAAAGCTGAAACCCAAGGCCAGAAGTTATTCGACAGCCCTAACGAGGAGTCTAATGTAACTGCCCTTCCAACGGTAAGGTACAACAAAGATAGTTCGTAATTTCATCTCAGTTAATGGGATGGAATTAGTCACCATCAGTATACTAGATGTTAAGCCGAAGCTATCTTAAGAGTTAGTGCGTTGAAAAAACGTCGATTTCCAGACGGTTTGTTAAAGATTTTTGACAATGTTTTGATCTCAGATCATCAAGTTGTAGTGGAGTATGTACCACGGTTTAAGACTTTTTTCTGAG
>LOND01008688.1:0-17778 GCA_014220965.1 Paragonimus kellicotti | reverse complement strand
GTATGGAATGCGCTTCGCACCTTCAAAATGCAAAGTGTTACTTCAAGACTAGGGCATTTCCATTCCTACTTTCTTTATTGCGGCTAATTTGCTCGAGCCTGTGAACAGTTTTACCTACTTGGGTAGCGCTAACTCGTCAGCTTGTAATGTTGCTGATGAGATATCATCGAGGATAGCAAAGGCACGAGTTGCGTTTGCCAATCTGCGTCATCTATGGCGTTGAAAAGATTTTCGATTGTCGCTGAAAGGAAGAGTGTATAATGCTTGTGTGCGTTCTTTTTTGCTCTGTGGTTCGGAAACGTTGCCTGTTCGCACGGTAGATATCAACAAGCTTGCTGTATTCGACCATTGTTGTCTTCGCCAGTTAGCCCACATTAAATGGACTGATTGCGTGAGCAATGCGGCAGTTCGTTGGAACGCTCGGGATGCGTGCTCGATTGGTCAACTACTCACGTTGCACAGCCTGCGATGGTTAGGTCACGTACTCAGTATGCCAGCTGATCGTTTACCATATCGGGCATTATAAACTGAGATCATCAAGAGTTGGGTGAAACTACGTGGTCGTCAAGCGACAACGTGGTCAGGAAATATGAAAACCCTGACTGCTCCAATTGAGTAAAGTGGGTAGGTGTCGCCTGCCTGGATGGGGTCCTCGTGATCACTCAAACCGCTGGTTGGAGACGCTATCCGAGATGGCGGCGTGTCGCAGTCAATGGCGTACCTGCATCCATACCATTTCTAGTTCTTCATCACGATGATGATGACAAAAGGCAGCACGTGTCTTTGCTAGTCTTGCTGATATCTCATCATCAATATTACAAGCTGGTGAGTTAGTGCTACCTAAGTAGGTAAAACTGTTCACAGTCTCAAGCGGAATTATCTGCAATAAAGAAAGTAGGAGTGGAAATGCCCCAGTCTTGAAGTAACACTGCACTTTGAAGGTGCGAAGCGCATTCCATACAAACCAGCCCGGTCATTCACCTTGTTCAGCATGGTCTGCATGTCTTCGGCAGAGGGGCTAAGTAAGACAATGTCGTCCGCATACTCCAGATCGGTCAACCTAGCGCAGAAGAAGCCCAACACCAAGCTCACCAAGCGCATTTCCCAAAATGTCGTTTGTGACAAAGTTGAACGAGAAGGGGGAAGTCGGACACCCTCGATGAACGCAACTAGAATTAATGAACGACCGATAACATTGTCCAAAGCTGTCAAAAAAAACCCTTGGGGCTCCTGGCCAGTTTGTAAGAACATGGCAGTGATCTCAACAGATTCACGTACGTGAATGGCACGCCCTTGTGAAGGAGACAGTTCCAGAGAGACGTTACAAGCAATTGAGTCGGAAGCAACCCTCGTCTGAAGAGGCTACGACCGTCAGTTGCCTATAGGAATGCCGATGTTCCAAGGTCGATTGCGGGATAAAAGTATGAGAAACGCATTCTCTATCGGATCGTAATCCTGCCTGTTCTTTACGTATCTGATCTTCTCTCGGTTTAGCGAGCCGACGTGAGATGCGGGCCAGTGAGTAAGTTGGACACAACGGACATTAGATTGATGCCTTGGTGGATGTCACATAACCTTAGTACTCCCTTTTTGAAAACGTTGATTATTGTTGGTTGACCAAGTAGTGCTCACGGTCTTAGCGCAAGCTCTTGGTCAGCTTGCGTTTAATTTCTCGACGGTCGTCATCATATTCAGAATCAGGTGGGATCGAGCGACGCTTGTTCATGAGGTTTATCGACGCGATGGAAATCCAGTTCTGTCGCAACTGAACAGCTCCTTCGGAACATACCTCTTCACAGCATGTTTTCATAGCTGCGGCGATTTGTTCCCAGTGTTCGCTAGGATCCTCTCATCTGATTCGAGCTGGACAAGTTGTTTACCAGTGCCTCGTATTAAGTGTTCTCAACACTCCTTGCTCGATTGTCAGTTGAGTAGCTTGCATTTACAAGCGTGTGTCCTCTGAGCAAATGACAAAACAAAACGGACACACACAACAGCATGGTCCGACTCCAAAAGGCACGACCGTCTTTAACAGAGTGGCGCCACCCGTAACTGAATGCTATATGATTGGCTGTGAAGCACATGGTGGTTTCCATGTAACGCAATGCTTCTTGTAATTGAAGGCAGTGCTCGGAACGTAAGAGACCGTAAGATGTGCACAGCTGCACCAGTCTTTCGTCATTGTCAGTGCGTTGCGCCGGGACACCAAACACCCCACCAGCCGCCTCTGTTCTAGAGAAAGAAGACCAAGGTGAGCATTAAAATCGCCTGCTAATATGATGATGTCTGAGTGTCTAGAGGGTCAATGAGAGCGTCATAGAACGCATCCTTGGTATCATCCGAACAGCTGTCTGTTGGAGCGTACGCCGATATAATGAATACACAACGTCTTTCTGATTTGCGTCGACAGACTTTTACCGATGTATTGAGTCTGACAGCGCACAAGCGACTGTTCACTGGGATCCAATCGAGCAAACATTGCTCTGCTCTGGAACTCAGTACGATTCCCACTCCAGTTTGACCACGAGATTCAGTTTCGGCGTCACCGGAGACGCTGAGTGAGACGCGCTTGGATCGACAGTTATCTGGAGGCGAGCACAAGTGAATAACGGTGCTGGAGCCGTAGACTCGCGTCTCCGACACGCAGCACACATCAAGCTCCAGACTTGAGAGAGTACTAGCCAGAGCAGCTTGCTGACCGACTTGTCGGAGAGTGCGGACATTGAAGGCGCCAATGTTTACCTGTTGTCTTGACTTTAGTAAAGATTAGTGGAAGAGAGAACAATTGGGGGACGATATAGGAAGAGAATGTCGCGATGGGTAAATAGTGTCACTGTGCCGAAAACGATAACTTCTGATACTTCCAGGTCACAGAAGAGGTTTGACTTGAGAGACCTCACCCCGAGTCTGACTTTAAAATCCGACCTACTACACAACAAGATATAGGGTTTGTCAGGTAACCCTCCTCAGAATCTATGACTGACAATGGAGGACCCGGCCTTTCCCGAGGTCAAGATGAATAAGGCATCGTTGTCTGATCCTGAGCACTGTTGTGCGCAGTAGACGTATTCGACGTTACACCAGACTTTTTTTGGGTGATTCTGGATGTTTTTCGATCTTATTGTTCAATATGCCTGCTTCCACGGTCAACCGTTGGGCGATCGCAGTGCTTTTTGTTCTAGGTCCAATGACCTTTTTAACCTGCCTGCCAACCAGGAGACGCGATCGCGGGCTTGGTAATCCTCGATTGTCCAGTTGAGTAGGACTGATAGGTGCCACTTGCTGGGCTTTGAAGGATTAGAGAACATGTACATCACAGATTGAAGACGCTGTCCAATATGGCACTGCATCGTAATCTGTAACGCGGCTCTACCCACAAGACTACTGACTTTTCGCCTTCGGTCTGTTTTTTTTCTTCTTCGGTTTCCCTCTATTTATTAATCTGCTATTTAGCGGACTGCTGCAGCTCTGAAGGGTAGCTTGAGCCGTAGTACCCATAGGTACGACTCAAAGTTCAAAATGATTTTCATATGGTTGAAAATGTAGCTTCCTTCAACATAGTGTTCCATGCTAACTTTTTGCCCTTCTCCTCTAATTCTTCTAGCTTTTTACGGAACGCGTTTTACTTGTAAGTTCTCGAAACCCTCTGTTTCCGTCATATGTCGAATAATATTTTATTGCCCTTGTAAAACACCAGTTTGATACATTACTTTATTATCAACGGTCTTATTTATTTGTTGTCCTATGAATTTTGTGGGAAAACCTCGATAAATTTTCTTGATATTCTTTCCTTACTGGTCACTTATTGTTTCTTTCATTATTTATCTTTGGTTCAATCCGTTCTTCATCATTACAGGTTTGAAGGCATCAGCGGGCCCTCGTAAGTAACAAATGTTTCATTTCTTCACTATCAGCCAAAACGCGCTTTCTGTGTTGTTGGCACATCACATTTTTGATCAGTCGAGTGATCTGGGTACTTTTTCATTTATTAACAGATACTTGACTAATTAACCAAAAGATTGGACAAGATGTGATACGTATCTGTCTTCTATTATTGAGATTCTTACTAGGTCGACACACATTTAACGTGATTATCTGATACTCCACAAAGAATGTATTGCTGTCCATGTCCGCGCTGAATTGTCGTGCTGATGCACAAAGGTACTTGATGCAACATTGAACAATGCACCTCGAAAAGAACACCTTCTGGGATAAAATATTATAACTGTCGGCGAAGAAAGGTTTGTGCAACGCCAATGCGTTGACGGTGCATTTTCCGACAGAGTGTATACGGTGGTGAAACCTACAATGGTTTCCGAAATTAGTAACGTTTAGAACGTGTTTAATATGTTTAGCAATCTGGTCGCTCGATGGTGGAAATCTTAGGTAAATCAGTTTTCCGGCGTAACCATCCTGTCTTATTCCATCTTGGTTAGTGTTCGATGTCTGTTTATACATCGCGGAATAGACGTTTCTTCATCATAAAAGGCCGGACTCAAACCTTCTCCTACAATTCTCTTTTGGTACACAGCAGAATTTTTTTTAAAACAGGCTCCCTTTGCTCACTGTTGTTTGAATTTGTGTTGAGTGAAAAATCGGAACATTCACGTATCGGCCAATCTACGCTAGTTTTCTGTCGGTTGACTGTAATATCAAGCCATTAGCTCTTCAGTGTGTAGAACCTCCCTCCAACTGAAGATAGGCCGTTTGCTTTATCCATTTTTGTGCTGAGTTTCTGAAATTTCCCATTTCCTCTTCAGGTCATGTTCGTCGTGTACAGATATTGTTTCTACAGCAACTAACCACTAACCTCGTCGTGCTAACTAGACGTCAACTTTTGCTTATTATTATAACTTTTCACACACCCTTTGTTGGCTCGAAGCAGTCGATCTTGTCAGCCATTCAAGCTAAATAGCCTGTCTACTGGATGGTGATATAGACCAACTATCAAGTGTTGATTACAACGATTCCATCTCCCTCTCTCTACAACTGTGAATGCGGATTGTAAACGGTCTGCAAGTGCGTTATCTATTTCTCCACCTTTGTGCATTTTACTCGTCGGTACTTCTCTCTCTCTCTCTCTCATACTGCCTCACCATGGCATCACTACGTTTGTCTGGTTTTATTGGCTGACTTCGACCAAGCAGTGTAGATGAAGCATTACTCACAAACAGAAGTGGCTGAATGTTCAATTCTCAATCAATCAGCAGCCATGTGCAAAAATCATGACGTACCAGTCCTCATTTATACTTCCTTCGGAGTGATCAGCTTGGCTTTAGTGGACAGAGGCTGAGTCGATCGTGTTGATTAATGCGAATAGCCGATCACTTCCTCTTTAGATGTTTGACAATCTATTTTACATGACCGGTGTTAGCATATTGCATGTGGCTAGTAACAAGGATTGTATCCGACAATTCAAACAGCATATAGATTGAACATCACCCACAATTGATCGCAGCTGTCGCATTCCCACAGACTTTCCAGTCGGCCTACTTTCGAGTTTCGCTCTCATTAGAGCTCGTCAGTAGTGCATATCCTTGCCACTGCCGGGACTAGAACTCCGGCCACGCTTTCATGAGGCAACCGTGTTGACCACTGCGCCATTGACCTCACATTAGGCACGACCGAATTAATTAGTAATTCAAACGGTTCGGCTATGCGTTTCAAGTTGTTCATCAACTGTCCGTTATCTTCGTCTTCTTCGTAAGTGCGATCGAAATCGTCAACTCTGCTGCTAAACCTGACACATCAGCCGACTGAAATTCCAACGTATATCAAGCCCTATTCACATTCTGGGATGTCAGCAGCTCTCCATTGCTTAGTGGTTCGTTTCAGTTTTTCGTCATTTACTAGTGTTCGAAAATTCGGCGTCCTATTCCGAACTTCGCATCTTGATTTCTTCCGTTTAAGTTCATCGAAATTTTTACAATACTGGCGGCTCCCCGGGTACATGTGTGTATATATAGCAAGTGTGTATTTTTGGTAACATATTCCGGAACGTACGGCTTGTTGTTTTGGCAAATAGAACATGAGCTTTATGTGCGTGTGCGTTTTTTTTGATACACGTTGACACGTGTTAAAGTAAGAATACGAAGCTGACGTCTTCGCCACGGATTGTGAAATCACATGCGCAATGTGAAGCTTTTGCGTTTGTTCCCTTTTGTTTTCTCGTGTCGTTCTCAACCGAATGGTCCCAACTCACACGGCTAGGACAACATTGTATCTTCTCATACTCTGTTTCAGAGTCGATCAGTAGTCCCAAGATTGTCTGTTGTTTACCGAAACGAAGATCAAATTTGAAGGGGATTCACAAAACTGCAGGTATACACACCGTCAAAATTGCACCTACGGTTTAGTTATGATTCTAACGATCTTTACTGACGTTGTTTTCTTCCATCTTCGCAAGTAGCACAACACTCGAAAATGTTTCGTTTACCTAAGTACGGTTTTCGGCATGCATCGTTTAGTGTTTTGGCTAGGCCGTTTTACTCTCAACACTACCGTCCGCCACATAATTTTACAACAATCTCTCACGTGAGACACATCTGGTGTTTCAAGCTCATTCACCCGCAACTGTGGCGACGCTGATCTAACCGAGACATCGTCCCAGTAGACAATTCTGAGTACACATCATGTTTAGCGGCAATTGGAAACATCATCATGTTGAGCTTAGGTTGATTAAGATTCCACTTGATTGCAGTAATGTTGTACGTTCACGACCCATACACTTTAGAACAGGAAACTTCTGTTACATTTAATGTATCTTGTGTCATTCATGAGATGTAGACTTCCATTTCATTCATGTGCCATTTCCCACTTTCGCGCGATACTCAAAAAGCTACATTTACACATTAGTGGAACATCATTTTGCGGATTTTTTTTCTGGTCAGATGTTGCGACTAATGGGGTTGCTTTTGATTAACCATTTTCCTTATTCTCCTTCGCCGTGATTGAAGACTAGAATATTTTATTGGGATGTTCGTGTAGGCGCCTTGATGTTGTATGTTTGAATATAGACGTAGCTATTTTTAGTAGTTAGGTCCCCTCCCTTTCTTTTTTCTTTCTTCCTATATAGGTTTTTTTCCTCGTGGTTGTGTGGCAGTTAAGCATCAGTGTGAACCACTGATGTATTGCTGTCTATGATGATGATGATGATTGAGGTCTGGATGGTCACCAACACAGCAGTAAGCACCAGACTTGAATTTCGCTCTTCCTAGAGCTCGTCAGTAGTGCATATCTTTGCCACGGCCGGGACTAGAACTCCGGCCACGCTTTCATGAGGCAACCGTGTTGACCACTGCGCCATTGACCTCACATTAGACACGATTGAATCGTCATATGTGAACGCTCAGCACATTCATCCGTGAGTAGTGCTCACATTGTCCGATCGCCTCGAGAGGAGACAGTAACTGTCCTGTTAACTCCAATCGATGACCCCTCGATTAGATTTCCTCTCTAAATTAAGATAACAGAAATCTTTAGCTTGTCGACCGATATTTTGCTTGCCGATGAATGATAGGGAATTTCGTTCTTTTCTCAAGACTGTAACTCGAGTCTAACGCTTCTTTTCAAAATGGATCGATTGGAAAACTTACATGGAATGCGTCAGCGACGTCATTCGTGGGTTATGTTCATTTTATATTCTTCGGAGTTCCAGGCGGAGTGTAAAAATCTTGTTTTTTATCATCTCGAAGTCTTCTCTTTCGAAACTCACTTATGCTATCCGTTCACACGCCGGGATATTTGTTGTTGTTATTTGTGTGCACCACTCGTCGCGTTTTCGTTGTTACTGTCTTCTGCATTATGTGGATAACTTGTAGATCTTACACCCGTCACTTTCGGTGTTCATGCTTCCTTGATGTGCTGGCCTTCTCATTGTTCTGGTAGTGTGATCGAAACGTTTTCATTGCCTTTTTTTGTCATCTTACCAAGAAAACGAGCTATTTGTGGTGCGTGACTATTTTCTGTTTCTCGGTTCACTCGCCAAATAATTCGTCACAGGCGCCATTGTCGTTCAGTATGTGGGTTCAGGTCGTTCGGTCACGTTGACTGGACTGTTGAAGAAAGTCTACGAGCTCCAGTCAACCCGCTGGGTGTAGAGACAACATGAAGAGTCCAGCTACCGAAACCATTGTGAATCGCTTGCCTGCCCAGAAACAGCTATTTCGTTCCTTTCGCGTTCCTTGATCAATGGTTAATTTATTGCGACCAACTATTGAGAGATTACAAGTAGTTAAGTTACTTGTGTTGTATCTAAGTTACTGCAGTTTCCTCTGTAATATTGCCCGGAAAGCCCAGTATAATTTGTACTGACCTACTATGAATACCTTCCAACACATGTCCTTCAGTTTATTTATATAATGAATTGTTTTTTTCTTCATTTTTTTACTTCACCACCATGCCTGAGTGTCCAGTGATTTGTTACTTTCAGAGCGTATGTGTGATTCCACAGACGGTTTGTTCGGAGGCAATCTGGGAAATCCAATTTGCTCGAATTCAAGTATGTTTTCCGTGTTCATCTCGCTAGTGTTCTTACTGTTGTCATTTTTAAGGCTGTCTATTTAACTGATGTGGACATGTAAACGGCAAATATCGTCCCTGGATATCATCCTAGCTAGTGTTGACGTTGGTTTCTTCGTCACCTATCAATACCATGTAATACCGATTATTCATACATTCACCGTTGTGTGTGTTCACCCGTACCACGTTTCAGCTTGAAAGTTTTTGATAAGTACCCTGTTATAACCATCGTTGATAATTCCAGCTCGTACTTTGTCGGTTGTACTGCTGCATTCATGGCTACTCTGTTCCTATTAGATCATGCTTTGAAGCGAATAGCTTGTGGTTTTAACCAAAATCTGTTCGCCTTACGTATTTATCAAGTAGATTTGTTTGTTTATTCTTACAACGTTCTTGTATTAGTCAGCAACCGCGTCCACTATAAATGCCTGTTGATATTCTGTATTTGTTATCTGCACGTTCCTACAGTTTTCCGCTTTTTTGTTAACAATATAGTGGCTCCTCCACCGCCCCCACCTTGCCAACCTGTTGATCCACGTCCAAACGATCGTTGGCTATCGCTTGTGCGCCTCCAAAGTTTTGTTGGCTCGTGGGATATGGACGCTCAGTTGGCCAGTGCGTTGGAGATTCCCTTGCCTCTTCTGCAGACATCACAACCTAAAACATGTGGGTGGTTAGTACAGTTTTTCTGATCGTATTCAACGTACTACCAGTAATTAATGTCCGAAGCGTTAAAAAAACTGATTCTTTCATATGTAACTTATCATTTTCCTTGACACGTGCCACCAAGTGCGATTTTGCGTCATAGCTTACGATTTTTTGACTCAGGCATCACAAATGCGCTTATTACAATTGACTTGAAATGTAGTATGTGCCATTCTGCTACCAACCATTAATTTATGAAAAAGTTGCTCTGTAGCCAGGTCATTTTCCATGACCGTGTGTATTGGTTATTGGTTCGATGGTATGAGGTTTCCGTCGTTATAATGACTGTCGATCGCCAACTCGCAAACTGTCCGCTGTGGTTTTTATTGCTTTTTTTGGAAATCCTTATGGTCTGTATCTCTTTCGTGGTTTGGTTTGTTAGTGTTATTGAACCGACCGCAATCGGGAAGTGTTGCTCTCTCCACTCCCATTCTTAACTCGGATTTGTCCCCTGCCTTCTGATGAACCGTTGGTGTGATCCATCTTGGGCCAACCTTCTAGCCGGTACACTTCTTCGACAGATTCCACCCATGTATCCTGGTGCTCAGAAAGTCTTTCTCAGGTTGACAGGTGTGTGATGCAAATGCGAGCTGATACGCGTGTATGTACATCGGCATCAGCAATCCCGCGTCACCTCTTGGAGAATCATTCCTAGGTGGATCCTACTTACATATTCACAGTCACTTACGTGACTGATAGGTCCTGGTTAATGCCATCTACCAAAGAAATTGGTTTCCACTTTTATGTGTTCAGGCTGACTCGTTTATTGGTCTAACCCTTCTACAGTACGGGTTATCACGACTGATTTGCGAATAGTTCCGTTATCTCTCTTCTGTCTCCAGTTTCGTGTTGATTCATGCGCCTTGTTTCATAGTCTGTTGTTTTGCGGTACGCCATTGATTGACAGCCCGATCACTATGATCCACTTCTGTTAATTAACCACTTAAGCTTACTTTCGACGATTGTTAAGTCTGTTATTTGTCACCTGTGTGTACATGCCCTGCGTTGTTTTGCATACTACAAAGCATAGGTATGGTATATATTGTGTTACACTAAGTGGTGCACAGTAAATGTGATGAGCAAGCGGGTAAGGGAAGTTTTCCTAATACGAAATGTTGAGGGAGAGTGCCATATCGGTTGTTGCATGCATCGGTACTAAAATATCGATTGACTCTGTTTCTAACTGATCTCATTCTCCACAAATACAACTCCTCTAGTCTGATGGTGATGTTACATCATGCGTAGACGTCCGCTCCCTAGGGTTAGATGAAAATACATTTTTCCTCTTACACGCTGTTCGATAAAGTGTTGATGCCAACACAAATCGGTTATTTTGTGGACCTTTGAAATGCTACCGTCGGTCGCTTCATTCATAAATCTCGGTCCATACTTATGTAACACTTTTGTTACACAAAACTAATTATTCATTGAGGTCTGAATATTTTGATTCTTACGGATTGAAGACCACTACATCCCATCACAGCTTTCGTATTCCGTTGTGGTTTTCGAATAGCACACTTCAGAAGAAGGTGCTTCCTTATAAAGTAAGCTAACCGGGAAGCTTATTTGGGTGCGAAAGCTGTGAACAAACGTAAGTGGTTTCCCGTATGGCTCTGATACTCTGAGGTCAATTATCAACGTTCTGTACTTGCCGCCTTATGCTTTTCTCCCATGTAACAAGGTGACTCAGGTGACTCATCGCTGTTTCGAGACTGTTGTGGCTGTGCGAACAGCGTTGACGTCTGTCGCACATCATAGTTACGGTGCTGCTTTATCTTACTCTGTTGTTGTTCTTTCACATATCTTACCTTCGCATTAGGGCCATCTCCGGCTACTTCTACTAGTCTTCAACGTCCAGTTTGGGCAACTGCACTGGTCATCTCCTACTTTGAACATCGTTTGGCTGATCGAAAAGACGAATGGGAACTTTTGGCTCAGAAGGCACATTCTTGGCTGCTCGCGCAGGCGTGCTCTGTGCAACCAGATAGCGCTGTAGCCAAGCAGCTCTGTGATCGGTTGCTTGAGCTTGCCAAGAAGGTGATCGAGTCCAATGCTGTCTAGACACTTCGTACAACTCCCTTATGTGTTTCTTTTTTGACACACCTTAACATCTACTTTTCTAACGATGCTTTGTTTATTTTTGTCATACACTGATCATTCTTACGTCAGTCAGCGTTCACCTAAAACTTGACTCATGAACTAATAAAGACTAACTGATTTCTTGACGTTGCTTACCTTTTTGCTAACCGTCACTTACATCACAATAAAATGACTCAACACTTCTGAGTTTTATTCCGATTTTTTACAGTAAACAGTAGGTGGTGTGTTATCAGGTAGATCCCTAAATCCCCGTAGCTTAACAAGGTGCGGGATGCGGAAAACGTTAGTTTGTGTCAAGTTTGAGGTTCTTACTTTCGAAAGAGTTCCATTGGTGCTTCAACCAGTTTTTCTGAGTTTGCATGTACTGTGTCAGTCAACAGTAGTTGAGCTTTCTTTTTTTCTCGAACCAATTCGGTTGATAGATGCCATGTCAGCGTTATCACTCCTTGCGATCTGTCACCCTTCTGGTGTACCATCACATGATACGAAGTAGTCGAATGTTATCTAAGATAGGGTAATGATGTACCTCTAGATCGTGTTCCCATCTCCGGTTGGATTTTTGTTGACCCGCCTGGCCTCGAGCTAGAAGTATTATGAATGTAGTGGTTAATCAGTGTATGTGGCGTAAAAACTTCTGTTATTCGACCGAGTTGTCTGTGAGGTGAAAACTATTAATGTTTTGGAACCCTGCAAGCCGTTGCTACTGTCTTACACTCGATTGGTTGCATTCACATGTAGGCACTTCGCTGTTGATTGTCTGAATTTTGACTGTCTTTTATATGTTCGGGTCCCGTCTGACCACTTACCCTTGTAATCTTGAACTTTATCCATAGGGCCCGTGGTCTAGTGGGTAGGCCACTAGTTTGAATCTTATTTGGGCTGTCTCTTCCTAGTGGGCCCAGACTAGGACGAAACCGATCACGATGGAGTGTTGGTTCAAGAAAGACATTTACATTTGTGTGCATGTTTCCAGCTCAGTTGCCATGACCTCACTTCGTTGCAATTTTCCGCGTGGCGGGTCGGATTGTGATCAACGTGTCATCAGCGGAATATAGACAACAACGCCAATTCAAATGGACTATTACTAAGTAGAAGATGAGCAACAAACAACACCGTTGGAGCGGTCAAAATCGGAGTGAGTGCATACACTGTTTAATTCGAACTGAAATTTTGGTTCAAAAACGCGAACCCACGACTTTCGGGAAGCACATACGAGTTGGCAATACAGATGTGCAATCTTCTCTGGTGATCTTCATTTCGGGTAACGTCCGTTAACACTACTCAGTGGTCTTGCCATTTGTCATCGTACTTCTGTTTCAACTAGACGTTTATTGACTGTCGACCATATTCTACTTGGTGTTGTTACATACTGTGTTTTCTAGTGTCCAGCGGGTGATTTGCCTTGCACTATTGTATGACTGCTAACGTCTTGCCTAGGTTCCTGCTTATTGTTATTGGTCGGTTTACTTACCTAGATAGGTTCGTCCCACCGGTTTTTAACTCTGCTGCTGACGTATCTTATGCATGTCTTACTTATGTGTATCATTTTCGATATTGGAAGACATCTTTTTGTTACTTTGTCCTACAGGAAGGTTTCAGCTCTCGTCTGTCAGTGTCGTACACTTGCTCACTGAATGAAACTGGTACCAATTGTAATTCGGAAGCCGAAACGGTGTTGTCTTTGTTGCTTTCGTCGGGTATGCCATGTATTTACAGGCGCCGTCTAGAAAACAAATAATTGTGGGTCTTCTCTGAATAGCCAGTGCCGGCGTGCGTACCTCGTAGATTGTAACAGACTAGTTGCGGCTGAATCAATCTCACTACTAATCAGATGGATTTTGGCAAATGTCACCGCTGTTTTGACCAATATACTGAGCATGTTATAGTCTCAAAAATGGTGCAGTGTTTGAAGTGCGTGCAAAATAGCACCACAAAGCTTAACGTCCTAGTCTGTCATCTGTGACGCCTTTTCAGGTGTTGCTTTTTTCTGCCAGAAGCGCTTGTCGGGCGCAGCTGACGCACTCATTTCTCTGTTTGATTTGCAAAGACCCCCGGTTGTTTTTTTACACGGCCGGAAGATCACATTCATCAGGGCCATTCAAGAGTTCATTGATCGATCGGCGTTCAAACAATCTATGATGTGACGATAGGACTGCTGGGCCCTGTACGTTGAGCTAATATACATGCATCTAGCTGACCTGTGTCCCTCGCAGTTCACCTTCCGGTTCTTGTCGCTCCCGACTTTCGGGGTGTTCACACGAGTGCCCACGTCGTATCTCTTTTTCTCAGAGGTGTGGTCCATGACGATAGGCATTTATATATATTAACTCCAATCGACGAAGTAGAGCTGATTTTGCAACAGTAACTTCAATTCAAAGCTGCGCGCCTAAATTTGATTCACACTTGGATACAATGTCTCACAGATGCGCAACCTCAGGCGTCGCCCAAAAGTAGCAACCAAACTCCTAACGAGTCGGTTTCAAACAGCTTTACAGAATTTCCGTATGGTCCCTAATTTGAAGTCCCTGCAGAACTAGCTTGCGCATTAGGATGACACTTTCGGAGTTAAATTCTCAACAGCTGTTGATGCAGCCGAAGTTTAATTGCCTCCTAAACTTGGCCCTTAGAGCACGAAAGATACGCAACTTCTATCCTACCCAAAATACCCGTAATTCCAATCGTAGTCAAACAGTCTTGCGCTTTTGAGAACAGTCGCTTCCTTTGGCCGGTCGCTGTCAGCATCTCAATTTGAGCAAAAAGGTGCCTGGAAGCTTCTCGACATTGACCGAGATATTCGAACGTGGAAGATTTCTACTGCGGATAGTAACAGCTGACTGTTTCGAATGTTCTATTTTTATACGCAATCATCGTTCATCACGTTGCATGAGGACTGCACACGCGGTCGCTGTAGTTTCAAAGTTCGTGCTAGCCAAGGAAACCGTTAAGACTAGTATGGCAATACGACGAACGGTCGTAGCCATACCACTCAACAAACAAGTATCAATGTCGAGGAAGCAACAGAGGTCGACAGATTTTACCAGCTTGATGACTGAACCAACTGAAAAGTGTGTATTCAAATAACTACTGACTGTTCCAGCCCAATGTACACCACTGTCAATGGCATGTCATCATAGACAACAAGTACATCAGTGGTTCACACTGATGCTTAACTGCCACACAACCACGAAAGAAAAAACCCTATATAGGAAGAGAGAAGAAGGAAAGAAGGGAGGGGAACAGGACGTAATTGCGGTACAACGAGAAAGTTGAAGAAGGAGAAATGCAGCTGGCCACTGTTATCTATGCTTTTTAAAAGGAGAGCGCACACTTCATAGTCGTGTTACCTCGTCTGTACCGAACGTTCTCGCTGTCGCTTCGTGGGTTGTTCCCTGTGAATGTGTTGATGACTTTCCAATGCAAGATGGCTGACGCGCTCGTCGGAACGACACACGATTACGTTAACAAGACCTAGGACGCCTTCAGCTCTATCACATGCATTGCGCTTGGAATTCCGGCGGCTAAGTGGCTGCAAAGCTATCGGTAGTTGACCCCAAAGTGCTTGCAGCACCTGGTCCGCATTCTGTTTTCCCGTTATGTACGGGAACCGCCGGAGTCCCCGTTCACTACTGCTCTAGATAGCCGGACCGACGGGCCCATTCGTTTTAAAACTGCACCTACTCACCCTGCATTTTCGACCCGTCCTTCTCAACTCTACCAAGCGGGTCAGCGGCTTGACGGGGAACTCAAAGGAATGTCATCTTTTTATCCTCATTATCTGGGTGCACTACGAAAATAGTAAGAGATTCATTATTTCCTCTCATTGAAATCGGGATGATGGCTTCAACAAATTTGCGACCGTTTTTGGCGTTGAATACTGTCCAGCTGTACTCTTTACGATGTTGTCACTTACTACCGGAAATAGTGGATACGGAAATACGTTAAAATGAGTGGTGATAGACGTAAGTAAGCGTTCCTCACCATTGAGTCATCTAATCGACTTACACTCAGCCTTCGTCGTTAACTGACTAGGACACAATTGAGTAGGTTTGCATGTGCAAATTTGCAGGTTCGTTCTGAGCTACTTCTGACCCGCGCCAATTTCGTCTCCGTATACCTACCACCTGCGTGATGCTTACTACATAAATGTTACGCCATTGTACCATCAGGCAAACAAGCAAAACAAAAGAACATGATCACTTCGTCTGATACATTTGGAGTCCGATATTTTCGATAATCAACTGTTTTGTACTACTCAGATGAACTAGGTGGTTACCGTTCTCATTGGCTTCACCAATATCGTCAAGTGTGAGATTGCTGTTTCACACCGTTGAGTCGCCCAAACTTGCGCGTTGAAGTCAATTACAATGAGCAGTTGGTCACTCACCGGTACAGAATGGACTGTGGCACATCCTTCGACTATAAGCAGTAATGAAAGAGACAGGCTCAATTTGATCAGGTCGCAAAATTAAATTAACTTGATGTATTTGCTAATGTGTGTCATCGGTGCAGAAAGAAAACATGTTATGTCAACATTTCGTTTACTATCATCAGTCGCAAACGTAGAACATCCGAGTTAGCTATGACACAAATAAAAATAGACAGAATATGGACACGCATAAAATCACACCAAGTATTATTTTAGGAACTCCGCGGCTACCGTGTGAGTTGCTTCAACCACTTTTGTGCACATAGCGTCGGCTGGTGAGTTCTGGTCAACATACCTTCGCTAAAGACCGGTAGCTTCGGGCTCTCGTTGTGTAACAATATTCCGAATGATCTCAGTGGATCAACTTGACGATCTGTTATAGTGAGATGTTTAGAAATCGATGATGCGGAGATTCGAGCAGAAGGTTCACCACTTTGAGATCGTTGTGCCATGACTTGTTTCAACCATTTCGGGACGTGTTCTGCCACCTAGGGAGATAGTTGTCGGTCTGTTCTGTCTATGTAAACGTCACCGCAACTACAAGTGAACTGATAGACAACGCGAGAGACAGAATTGTCAGACAAACTGCATCCGCGGTTGTGTAGACTAGTACTTTGGTGGTTTAAACCGAGCGTAATTGGGAAAGCCGCATACGTACGGAATAGGGCAGACTTCGATTTGCGCCTGATGTCGTTTGCCACATGACAGACTTCGAATTGTAGAAATAGAATTATAACTTTCCTTCAAGCTGTTTCAGTGGTCTCATTGCCACTTGTTTCATCATGCTGTGAATGTCTATGAACTTTTCAGGATATCCGTTTGCCATCAACGTTTTTCTCAGCATTTCTTGTTCCATCTGCAGCTTATCAAGGGTGCAAATATACCTGGCTCTATGAAATGAGGTTTTGATCAAATCGAGCTTGTATGCTATCGAGGCAAAATTGTAGACCTGAAGATAATGTTCGCCCCACGTTGCATTGTGATGGGCCAATCATTGTAGTGTCCCATCCTCATGTCCTGTGAGGAATACATCTAAGAAAGACAGACGGCCGTTTTATTCGATTTCGTGAGACAAGGATAGGTTCGGATGCATTAAGTCCCGAAGGTTAAAAACGTGTCAAAATGATCAGTATCCATAGAAATGAAAAATATCATCAACATATCGTTTGTAAAATAAGATTTTGCAATTTTACTATGGAATCTGCCGTCTCTTTCAATCATAATACGATGTTGGCTAATGTTGAACATAATGGAATACATCAAGCCACTCCGTCTATTTGTCTATAAGGAAGTCATTCGAAATTGAACCTGATGATTACTGTACACAACAAGAGGAGCTCCTCAAGATATTCGATTGTATTATCTGTATCACGGTTTTGGTTAGAAGAGAAAGTCACATCAAACTCAACTGTCTGACGAAGAGGAACGTCCGTAAAATGGGAATCGACGTCAATTGAGTGCATAGCTTGAGAATTCACCAATATGCGTCGAAATGTCTCCGCTATTTCACAAGAATCCTTCAGGCAATGGGGCTAACAATTGGCGAATAGGATCCAGAATTTCGACTAGCCGTCAAACAACCTTATGATATGCCGAATTATCCATACACAATATTTGTCTCAGAGGTGCTCCATCCTTGCGTATTTTTCGGCACACCTATCATTCGTGGTGTTTCTGTGCCGACTATGTGCCTATATTGAATTTCAGACATATGGTCATGCATCAATAATATCTGAGGTGGCCTCGCTATCTTCTTTTCTAGCAGTATGATATTCTCTGTAGATATGTCCTCCTCTTACTTCCGATTATCTTCCGGAATTGTTTTTGTTTCTGTGGAATGTTGGTTCTTGCTGTTGATCACATTTCTGCGCACCCACCGGATCCATATTTCCGAAATCGATATTGCAGCCCGAAGGACTCACCTGGATATCATCTCAGTAATTCAGTATTGGACCACCAGGATTCCGGTAACCTGATTTCGCTTGTCCGCACAGCAGCTGTTTTAGAATCCGAACATCACCTATCCG
>LOND01008685.1:5237-22532 GCA_014220965.1 Paragonimus kellicotti | reverse complement strand
ACCTTCGGCCGTGAACTCTTAGCTATGTATAGTGCTGTGCGTCATTTTTGTCACGCATTCGAGGGCCGTGAGTTCATCATTTTCACAGACTTTAAACCTCTCGTGTATGCTCTGCGGAACTACTCCGATAGACATTCACCTCGAAAAACTCGACAACTGGACTACATAGCCCAGTTTTCTACGGACATCCGTTACGTCACTGAGACAACTCAGAATGGCAAATTTATAACGCATGTTTTTTCTGACTAGTTTCCTGAATGACTGTCCTTCAAATCGCCTTCATTCTCATACGCGTACCCGTGCAGCTGATGCTGTTATAAATTCTTCTCCTGTTGTTTAGAAACGGTCAAGACGCTGTAAAACTCTACTGAGACGAATGTAGACAATTATATTAATAAAGCCACCAGGTTCGAAACTCTGTTTTCTGCACCCTTCCGATAATAATTCAGTCACACACTCTCATTGGTGACTTTTCCTAAGTGAATGTCGTCCGAATACACCGGTAGTGTGGCACAATCCTTAGAAATCTGGACTACGGACGAATTTTGACTCGGTAGTTGGACATTTTCACAGAAGTCTCAAGGGGGCCAAAGAGAAGCAGCCAGACAAAAAGCTGATGCGTTCGTTGTGAAGGGTGCTAGTGTTGTGTTATGTTTCCGTTCGAGGGATGTTGTCGCCTGGTCTCATTTTGTGTGTATGTGTGATAGATGTGTCTGTGCAATATTGCTGTTCCTATGACTGTCGAGCCTGTTCTAGGTGGTTGATTCTGTTCGCGGGGTGTGGCTGCCACATGCGTCACCTGTTACTTGCGGTGCAAGCAGTAGAGTTTGACAGCGGTCTTGACCGTTTTCTAAACAACCAGAGAAGAATGTCTAACAGCATCAGCTTCACGGGTACGCATATAAGAATGAAGGCGATTTGCAGGACAGCCATTCAGGAGACTAGTCAGAAAAAAGAAGCATTATAAATTTGCCATTCTGAGTTGTCCCGGAGACGTGGCGGATGTCCGTAGAAAACTGGGCTATGTAGTCCAGCTGTCGAGTTTCTCGAGGTGAATGTCTATCGGAGTAATTCCGCAGAGCATACACGAGAGGTTTGTGGTCCGTGAAAATAATGAAATCACGGCCCTCGAGTGCGTGACGAAAATGGCGCACAGCTCTATACACAGCTAAGAGTTCACGACCGAAGGTGCTGTATCGCGTCTCAGTATCACTGAGGCGTTGAGAGAAGAATGCAATCGGCTGCCATTCATCCAGAATAGCTTGCTGTAGCACTGCACCTATGGCTGTGTCTGATGCATCCACGGCGATGCTGATCGGTGCATCCGGTTGTTGGAAGTGCAACATGACTGCAGAGGCAAGTGCCTCCTTTACGGTGGCGAAAGCTGTTGTGGCTTCGGGTGTCAGATGTAAAGTACGTTTATTGCCCCGAAGCAAATCAGTCAAAGGCTGCATAAGCTTGGCGCAGTTGGGAATAAATCGACGATAATAATTCACAAGTCCATTGAAGCGGCGGAGCTTCGGAATTGTGTCAGGAAGCGGGCACGATCGAATAGCCTCGATCTTAGAATCGAGCGGTTTAATCCCTTCTGCTGAGATGCTGTGGCCTAAAAAATTCAACGAGGTTTGACCGAGTTCGGATTTAGCTCCGTTGATAGTAAGACCGTATGACGCTAGACGTTGAAACAACGTCCGCAGGTGGATGATATGCTCTTCCGGAGAAGAGCTAGCCACAAGGATATCATCTATGTATGCGTAAACGAAGTCTAATCCACGGGTGACTTCATTAATCAAGCGTTGAAACGTCTGTGCAGCGTTACGGAGACCGAAAGGCATGCGCAAAAATTCGAACAGACCAAATGGAGTGGTGATAGCTGTTTTGGGTATATCCTCCTGTGCTACCGGTATCTGGTAGTAGGCACGGACGAGGTCAATTTTGCTGAAAATTGTTTTCCCCGCGAGACTAGTAGTTAGATCGTGGACGTGTGGTACAGGGTACCTATCTGGAACAGTAGCATTGTTCAATCCACGGTAGTCTCCACAAGGGCGCCAATCGCCTTCCGTCTTCTTTGGCACCATGTGCAGAGGAGATGCCCATGGGCTATCGGAAGGGCGAATTATACCCATGTCCAGCATGTGTTGAAATTCGGCACGAGCAATGCGCAGTTTGTCTGGTGCCAGTCTTCGTGGTCGTTGAAAAACTGGTGGGCCTTTCGTCTTGATGTGATGTACCACGTCCGTAACGACGGCAGGTAGCTCGTTCGATGGACGGGTCAATTCTGTGAATTCACGCAATACTGCTCGGTATCTATCATCACCGCTTGGTTCAGCAAGCAGCGGGCTGAGGACAGACGTCGAGGAAATGGTGCCTATGGTAGATATACTCGTCAGAGGATCTAGGAGCTTGTGGTGACCTGCGTCGACAACTAACCCAAAATGCTTCAGGAAGTCCATTCCCAAGATGGCA
Source organism: Paragonimus kellicotti (assembly GCA_014220965.1). Taxonomy (NCBI): domain Eukaryota; kingdom Metazoa; phylum Platyhelminthes; class Trematoda; order Plagiorchiida; family Troglotrematidae; genus Paragonimus; species Paragonimus kellicotti. The sequence goes on along the minus strand of LOND01008685.1, from coordinate 20,066 downwards.
TCTGGTACGTCCGCAATAATGAACACCCAACGGAAAGCACGTCGAAGGCCCACATCCAGCGTAAGGGAGCGTGTGCCAAAAGTGCGTATTGGGGTTCCATTGGCGGCTTGCAGCTTGAAGGGTGTCGAACGAGGCGTATCCTCCTTTCTAGGTGGTACGACGCTGACTTGAGCACCAGTGTCTACTAGAAAACGCAACCTAGAATTTCTATCGGGTATAAAAAATAGGCGACCAGGAGTAGGACTGCCAGCAACAGTTGTCGCCATTACTTGCTGGCACTCCCGTTTCCCGAGACGATTGAGAAATTGCACGGCTTAATACATTTCCGTTCTCCAAAGAAAACTGAAAAAAATGCTGCCCACGTTTACCTCACATAAGTGCATTGAAACCTCAATTCATATCTCGTGCTGTCTTCCCTGCCTCAAACCCTACTTATTAACCACTATTAACCGTTTTGTGCTATGAAATATAGATTCTAGCTCAAACATTGACCCTATATACAGAGGTGTACTTAAAACAAGAACAAAAAACAGGATTATAGCTCACATATTATATGTATGCCCATTCGTAATAACCTATTCACCCCGATAAACCATCAGCCTATAGTTGTTCGTATCCGATATTGACGGTTTATTTGACTAGCATACAAAAACTCTCCAAAGAAAACTGAAAAAATGCTGCCCACGTTTACCTCACATATAGTGCATTGAAACTCAATTCATTTCTCGTGCTGTCTCCCTGCCTCAAACCCTACTTGTTAACCACTATTAACTGTTTTGTGCTATGAAATATCGATTCTGGCTTAAACATTGACCTTATAAAACAAACTAATGTCAAAACTTCGTATGGAATTTTGATTATCACGTGGTAATCATTCCGGAAGTAGCTGCTCACTACCCAATAATCGCGGAATACTATAACAATTACTGCCAGATACATCTCTCAATGAGGGGAAAAAAACAATTATATCGCGGGATTTGTCAAGAAATATATACATACATTATTTATCATATTACATGTGATCACTCCGCATTTCCCCATTTAACGCGTAAGATTGTGTTTTTTCTCACTCTTGAAAAGCATCTGTTATGCGAGGAAATTTTCCCCGATTGATGGACGTTAGAGAACCCGTATTGACCGAGCAGTTCGCGAGAGTTTCAACTTTTTGACGTTTGGAACAACCGAAGAAGTCCTGCGCTGGAGTTTGCTTCAATTCTTCGCCGGATTTTGAAATTCCCCCTCCCTTGCCCGAGCCGAATTGCTGCAAAAATTTTCCGTAGCCAATTATGTCAAATAATGGCGGAATCCCTCGAAGATGCATTTGCACGTATTTCCCGGCATGACCTTGAAATATTTGAAACATCGTCCCCCACATAACCTTGTATAAGAAAAATTAACATCTCTTTGGAACAGAATCTGAATGAGCGACTTATCTTACTGAGTGTGTATCAAACTTTCGTAAACCGCAACCTATCTCTGTCTGATTATGCATTGTTTTGTCAGACAGACATCATGTTTGCCTGACAATAACATTGTTGTTGTAACGCTGCTAATTATCTGTCGATCGCGGCACAACTTGTGCCCTCACGAATGCTTGGAAATATATATACTTATTATCATTTAATCAACAGTTTTTTGGATTAATATAAAGAACAGACATAGTAAAAAAAAATCCAAGTATAGTAAGATTGGCTGACTATTGCGCAATCTGAAATATTAGTTTCCATCCGTTCTTTGTCACTGTAACGCTGATATTGACATATATTTTGCTTCACAGTTTACTCTTGATTATGCCAAGTCATCGCAGAATCACGGTGGCTGGGGATAGAAAATGACCGGTGGAAGATTTTCGCCATTATTTGATGTAGGTTGTTCCGGAAAAATATGCAGAAAACTGTTGCGATGAGGGAAGTTAGGGAAACCTGTACTTCTCTAGGGAAATTGGCGGTACTCTGAACTGGACCTTGTTTATTCCCTTAAATCGACAGAACGCCAGACCTCGCGAATTGTCCACCAATACGGGATTTTGAGTGTGCGGACGTGGTGAAATGGTTTCTCGCGTCAGATGCTGTTGTGGAATCAGGAATAGAAACAAAAATTCCGCAACAAACCGTAGCACGTAAAATGATTATGTGAAGTAATCCATGGTTATACGTGTGACCAATAATGGAGTATGAGATTTTTGACCAGACCTTCCATATTAACTTTATTTTGGTTACGTGAGAAAGTAATGAACATGACGAACAATTGTTATCGTATAACGCGGAGAGAGAAATGATTAACAACCATTTTTAGTATATGGTTACAGCCGAATGCTGATGTCGAGTTGACACACACGTACGACATATAGAATGGAAAGAATGTTTTGAAAGATCCATGAGGATAGGAAATATGGGTGGTAACTCGAGATTTGAACGTAACCATATGAGGCGAACAGGCTAAGTATGCTTCTTCTCTTCCAAACAGTTTAGCGTGTGCAGCTTTTGCATAATGATCAACAACCGTACACATTAAGTATGAAGTAATAAGCTTCGGTATCTAGATAATCACATCCGATGGTGAAATTGATAACTTTGATCTGCTCGAAGTGTACGAAACGTTGTATCACGCGACGTAGGAGTTCCGCTCAGATGTTATTAGGTCCGTTTTCAAAAATATCGTCTTCATGCAGGCAGAGTTTGAAAATAGACATGATGTTCGGTAATGTCAGGAGGGTTTCCAGGCTTCGTTTGAAGTGATGTATATCCTTATGGCTCTAACATTGCATGTGGAAGTTTATTCCAAATGTAGGAATATTTCACTGGGGAAAAATTTGAACGCAGTTTTTCACGGGATTTAAGAGCTGTCAATGCATATTTTTTGTTAGTGCGGCTGTAGTGGACAAGTGGGTATACGCTAGACCCTCGTCCACTAACAATTTAGAACGCCTTTCCTGAAGAGCAATCGAAACGTAATCCCAACAGGCATCGAACTAGAGAACGCATTGAGGTTTAGAAACAAACCGTATATTTCCAGCAATGTTTGGAAATATGATAAGTAGTTAGCTCTAGCCTAGTCTGGGACCAACGGCAGCAACCAAGAGAAGAAAGAAAAGAATCGCGAGGTGGGCTACCGCCCACTCGGCGGCACTCAAAAGCGCGCCAAGCGAAAAGTGCGTGGAACCTTCGAGTGCGTTAAACAACGCTCGAAAAGGTTCGGGCTAAACGACCTTGAAGAATGGAATAGAAGATGAGTCGTTAGGGAAAGGACAAGCGTTACTGCGTGCAATTAGTTGCACGACTGAAGAAAGTGGCACTGAGTTCATATCAGGCCTCCTATAGCAGGCGTACACAGAATCATGCGTACAGAACAAACAAGCGGGAAAACGGTTGCAGCCGGGATCCTTAGAGAAGCCACACGACCGCTGGTCACTACAGGTTGTACATTGAGCTGTGTTGTGGCGAATCTCGAAGTTGTCAGTAAATTTATTGCCATGAACTAGATTATACATGAGTGCAAGGTTCAGCTTGAGTCGCCGTAGCCAAAGTGGATCGAGTGCAAGCGTTTGGCAACGTTCTCTGTAGTTCAGAGAAGACGGATAACCTAGTAAACCTTTTGTGAATGCACGTTGGAGACTTTCCAGAGCTAGCCTATCAGACTTGCGCAGGTGACAATATATGAACGTGCAGTACTCAAGTTGAGGTCGTACGCATAGTTTATAAAGGTGTAGTCGAGCTGCAGGAAGAAAGAATGAATGCTTAATGTAACCAATCGTTCGTCTAGTTTTACCTACTAGGAAAGATATATGTTCTGAGAAATTGAATGAGTTTGAGTAACGTATACCAGGTCGCGGACTGAGTTGGAATGCTATGGCCATCCAGCTTTATGAAGTCCTCTGGTATATGGCAACCATGGCAACGATGGTGGATTTATTGGCTGAAAATTTCATCAGCCAAGTTTGACACCAAGACTCTAATGACATGAAGTCCTTCCGTATATTTCCTAAACAAGAAGTGAGATCGCCAGGAGGAACAGTGTAGACAAGTTTGATGTCATCAGCGAATAGGAATAGTTTGCCATGCTTGATAACTTGACATATGTCGTCTATATACATAAGAAAGAGTAACGGTCCCAGGACGCTTCCTTGAATCACTCCACTAGTGACTGGTCTGGGTGTTGAGCTGTTATCTCCGATTTTCACTGTTTGTGTGCGGTCTACAAGGTATGAAGCAAACCAGCTAAGCAATGGATCACGTATACCAAAAGATGCCATTTTGATCAGAAGACGCCTATGAGGCACACGATCAAAAGCCTTTTGCATATCCAAAAGTATATAATAATTGCATTCCCTGAATCAGCAGATTTTGTAACATGGTTAAGAAATTCCAGCTGGCACGTCATGCACGAACGTTTGCTGAGGAACCCATGCTGGGAGTGGTTTATAAGGTTTTGTGATAATAAGAATTCAACCACGCAACATTTTATTATCCTTTCCAAACGAGGTCCAAAGGACGGGGCTGTTATAAGTGTCTAAGCATGAAGTACTGTTTGCCTTCACTCGTAAGCTAGAACGGTTGTACGGAATTGTTGTACGCTTTTAAGCGCGGAGCGCTCCTCGATGTCGTTCGTTGAGCAGGTAAGCTCGTCCGTATTACAGCGTACGTCATAATTCCATGGAAAAGTTTGAGACCGTGGTAGCAACGAATGGTCATGCATGCCGAGTGTAGCTGAGAAAATACCACTGACTTGCCCAGTTTTGCGCATCATCATCATCATAGACAGCAATACATCAGTGGTTCACACTGATGCTTGACTGCCACACAACCACGAAGAACAAAGGAAAAGAAAAAAACTTATATAGGAAGAAAGAAGAAAATAGAGGAGGGGAGAAGAAGTGGACCTAACTACTAGAAATAGCTACGTCTATATTCCAACATACAACATCACGGCGCAAAATCCCACGTTTGACTATGTTCACTGGACATATCGTACGTTCGCAGCTTCATGAGAATCTTAGTCCTCGTAATCCAACGGTTCAATCGTCGGAAGTATAATCGAATTTTCCCGTTCAATTACATTCAAATTTCAATGGAAGCATGTGTTTCCACGTCTACCACATCGATTTCGTTATATTCCACCATTAATTCTTCAAAATAACGTAAAATGCAACTTTTCGTCATTTTTCTATTGATTCCTATGCCATCGAGCCACCGCACATACCTTGCCTACGTCTTCGGGAGATTGAAACAAAAGGACTTTTCAGCAGCAGAATTCTACGATCTCAAGAACTGAAACACGCCACAAAATTACAAATTTATTAACTGAAATTTTTAACATCAAAATCCCATACTCATGGTCTACCGATTACACGCAGCCAGGGAAGGCTCTTAATCATCACCAAGAAGACTTCGAATGTGAGGAGAAGAAGTTCAACAAGAAGGGGATAAACAAAGGTAGGGAGTGTGGTCACCGACTTTCTATAAGACAAAACAATAGTCAAAACTCAATGCAAGCAGTTAATTTAACACCGGCCCCCGAAACCAGCATGGTTTCCCAACACTCGAGTAGCTGCTAGTTGAGTGCGCATCGTGACCAGGTTTCCTTGCTCCTGATCTTTACTCGCTGGCGACGCCAGTATCCTCCGCACCTTCGAGGAGACATATGGACCTTTCGTCTCTCTTGATCGTGCCGCTGTTTGTTCTCCAATACACCTCGCGGACGTGACTGTCGACAATCCTCCCGATCCTGCTTACCATGGCCTCGGGCCATACGTCTACTGGTCGAGGGTGTCCAATCAGTAGGACGAGGTCACTAACCTTCACGCTTCGTTCAACCTTGGTCTACATATTGTACACCTGGATGGAGAGTGTAGACTTCCCCATTTAGCGTCTCCAAAACACACTAGCCGGATGTTGAGCTTGCCTTCCATTCTTTCTTGTGCCTTTTCAGCAGTATGATATGGGTGAACGGCGGGTCTGGGCTTGATCTTAAAAACAACTGGTCGTTTGATCTTAGAACCGAGATGACGGATCCTCGCAGACTGGATTTACTCGACCCCAATCAAGTAAGTGTAGAGAACCCCGCCCGACATCATCATACGGAGGCCTGCATGACTTGTCGAACTGTGAGAATCATGAGCTCTCATGTTCCACCCCAATGACTAGCAGTGGGCGGAGTGAAATGCCCGTCGGTACCACGAACCGCCAGAGTTCCGAAAGATCGTGGCCTGGTCGAAGGCAAGTGATTTCTCCCTCAGCTCTGATTCCGCGCCTATGCTATAGTGTGTATCATTCCGGGACACCTCGACGGCCAATAAAATTAATTAGAGCCATAAATAAGGAGTCCGTTGACATAAGCTCTGTAACTTCCAAATGCACATCTCATGTCCTCAGACGAGTGAGGTGACAGCCAAGGTCTTTTGCAAATGATCCTTCCCATCCGAACATCAGGAGTCCAAAATAATCCACGCCACAAGCTTTAAACGTGGCGCTACTGGCTGTTGTGCGATCAGCCCAAGGCCGAGACATCGCTATTTGCCACGGTTGTCGGTGACAACATACACTGGCCATGCCGTTGGCATTCCGAAACTTCCCTCTGATGGATAATAAAACGTGACTAGCCAGATGTTGAGCCTGCACGCATTCTCTCACTCAACGCTAGCAGCTACTTCAACAAGCAGACATAGATTCACAAGATTCCTCTAAAGAGAAGCAGGTGGGTTTACAAACGATGATGGTCGTTGGTTGATTCCAATAAAAATAGACTTAAATGGATATAACTGGTAGAACCAACTCGGAGGCCAACGTACTTTTTGTCGTTTCTTCGCCGGCAGTGCACTGTGAATACGGCGGTGACCTATTAATCCAGTGCGGCCAGCGCATTCGCGGCCGCACGCATTGCAACGCTATATAGTCATGTCACCGAGACCTATGGCACCGATGATTCTCTTGCATGTCGCACGCTTTTGTCCTCATCCGCGCAATACCTGCTCGTTGAACTCACGGACGCCCGTTCGAATTGTTTCCCACAGCGTCCGGTTCAACACTATCTCTTTCCAAGATCAGAAAAATGGCTCAGCGGACCAGCTCGTCTTTGGTTATTCATCATCAGACCAATTACACGACATTTATATGAAACAGAGTTTTCAGGGCAAAACTAACGCGTAGCAAGTTCCAGTGAGGTCAGACACTCCATAGGCAGACACGGAGAAAACGATCTGGAATGATTACGTCACAATTCAAACGCAACTGGAACCATGTCGCTTTGATCGGTCGTGGTGTGGGTGGTTGGCCGTGTTAACTTCAACGCCTGAACAAATCGCTTCTGTGCGCATATAGGTGGATTATTTAGTCGTCAGGAGCAGGATAAGATTACCCTGGCGAAAAAGAAGACAGTATTTATTTCATTATCATTCAGAAGGGATACGTCTGTCAAAACACTCGCTAGGAGACTTGATAACCTCAACAACAAGACACTTTATGCTGCCAGATCATTTGTCTGTTTCATCTCCACTCCAGCCTTGTATTGACAGTTAGAAAATAAAGTGCTCGTTTCTGAGGATTCCTTTTTGCGTATAATCTTTTACTTGTTCCTGTGGAACTAGTTACGTGGGTCACACGACCAGGCGCTTATCTGAACACATTCATGAGCATCATCCAGCCTGGATCAGCAAGACGATTACAGCGCAATTGTTGCTTAACTCATTGACACACATCATGCCATCCGATTTACAGGGACAGCGGCGGTCATTTGTTAGCTTTCAGATGCCGAATTTTGGTGACAGCTAAAGCGCTCGTAATCCCATTTACTTATCCACCCACAGGCACACAGAAACGAATAGATCAGGCGTCGAATTTAACCTGGCCAACCATTCACACCACGACCAATCGAAGCAACATGCTTCCAGTTGTGTTAGAAATGTGGAATTCAACATCCCAGATCGTTTTCTGCGTGTCTGCCTATGAGGTAACTGACCTCAGTAAACCTGGCTTTTTTTCTTGTTCGTTTCAGTTTGACAACTCTGTTCCAAATGAATGCAGTGTAATTGGCCCGATGATGAATAACCGAAAATGAGGTATTCCGCTACACTGATTTTTGACGACCACCATGGGGATATTTAACCATCTTTCCGAAATTTGAAGTTCATGTTCACAATGAACAAGACGTATATGCACAGCATCCTGGTGTCTCACCAGCATTTCGCTTACACGATCTCAGTTGTCCATACAAAAGCTGCTTCGGAATACGGTCATCGCCCATCCGACGGACGTGACCCAGCCAACGAAACTGATTCAGCATCCCGTTCATGTATGCTCGCCGCAGTACCTCAGTGTTCGGAATCATGTCCGACCACCGAATACCCAAGATGCGTCTTAGACATTGCAAATGAAAGTGGCTAAGCTAGCGCACGTTCGCTGATACAATGTCCAAGTTTCACTGCCGTACAACAGTATAGGCAACACAATTGGACGGTAGACAAAGAGCTTAGGTGCTAGGCTTCAGTATGTGGTTCTTCCAAACACGTCTTTCAAGACTTTCGGAAGCAACCCTGGCCTTCGTCACATGAGCTTTGCGATTAGGTGCACAAAATATCATCTACTTGAGAAGGCTGAAAAAACGGAAATGTTTCACCTGTGTTGATGCTCAATCCAGACTTGGGTGCTGCGCACGCGAAGGCTGTCGCCGGGCATTGCAATTTTTTCCACTGTTACGGACGGAAGCATGCACATCGTTGAGGTATGTAGCCGGGTTCAGGCGCCGAATCGCCGGCTATTCAGCAAGCGCCCATCCGTTCCGTCCGGTACCTTGTCCCCTCCTCATCGTCCCAGATCTGCGCAAGTCATCTCCAGAATCCTGACGAAACTGAATGTAAAGTTTGGCACGAATCTACGCTGACTTTCACGCAACCAGCGATGCTTCATCGCGATCAGATTGCTAAATATTGACCACTATCTGATAGTACCGACAATTGGAACAATAACGAGTGACAAACTTACAAGACATCTAAACTTGTCAAGCACTGTCTACGAATTCTCGCGGCTCACAAAATCGGAGGCCTTGGCGAAGCCCACGGATGTGGCAGGCAGTGACAGGTTCCGTTTCCGGCATTTCCCTTGAATTCGTCAAGCAGCTAAAACCAGTTCGATCGTACTCCGACTCGTCCGGAATCAGCATTGCTTCTCAGGGACAATGGTTCTCAAGACTTTCGTATTTAGCCAGTTCAAAAGGATTCTGGCAAACACCTTGCCTGCGCAGCTCAGCGGACTCATATCCGATAGCTGTCAGGACAATGCTATGCTACCACTACTCCTGAACAAGGGTACCATAAGCGAATCCTTGGAATATTGCGGCATCAACTCTTGCTTCCAAGAGGAGTGAACCAGCTGAACAGTACACATCCCAGCGCCGGTCCGCCATTCTCCAGGATCTCACCTGGCGGTTCGTGTTCTCTTGCAGCCCTCCCGTTACGCAGCTGACCAATCGCTTTCCTGCAACTGTAGCAAATCTGGGGCGAGAGCATATGGAGGTATGATAGCTTGTCGCGGCAGGCTGTTCACGGTTACCCAATCGATTGTAGCAGGACGGCTTGGTAGGCTGCCAGAGTTTTTGCGCCAAACTCTGGCTGGGTGCGAGAAACAACGCGGTGTCCAGCTCTACCAATGTTGTGATGGGCTAGAGGGTTGAACTGAAGATCTCCGTGAGCGAATCGTCAAATGCCTTACGTTGTCGATTACCTGCAAAGCGTTGCATCCGCTGACCCTACTTCTTCCCAACAGTTGTCCTTGATTCTGCGGCCACACCCGGTGGGTTGACGGCGGATACTCCGGAACGTTGCTATCTTCGCTCTATTGGGTGGATCGGATGTATAGGCAGCAAACACACCACTTTTCTCTCGTACCAATCCAACGATAACCACGTTATTGTCGTCGTCGAACCAGTCCGGACCTTTCCGGCGATTGACACGGATCGACTCTGTGGCTGCCGTCATCATCCGTTCTTTGATGGAAGCACGTCCAGACCTAGACATGAGGGCGATTGTGGCTGTCTACCAAGACCCTTAGCTTAACAGTTTGCACCGCGAAATTGCAGGTGACGCACGTCGTTGCACACACCCGCAACAGAATGAACCACCTAGAACAGGCTTCGACAGCCATAGGAAATAGCAATACTGCACAGAGAATCTATCACACATACACACAAAATTAGACCAGGCGACAACATCCACTCGAACGGAAACATAACACAACACTAGCACCCTCCACAACGAACGCATCAGCGTTTTGTCTGGCTGCTCCCCTTTGGCCCCCTTGAGACGTCTGTAAAAATGTCGAATTAACGGCTCAAGATTCGGAGGAAGTTGAGTACCATAGTAATTCAGGTATCAACGTGACCTCCAGAACTCAATACACAGAACAGGCGAAACGCATAGTGCATTGAAGACAACAAGGTAGGAAATGAACGACGAGTCCGCGACATCTCCATTACTGCATACATCGATTTTTGCAGACACAGCAGTGATAGTAATTGGTTCACGAGCGCAGCATCCGAATAACTCTTGTGCTAACACTGCAACTCTAAGTTGAGGCACGACAAGGTTCTCGAAAATGAAACTTCGGCGAATGTCCGAACTTGAGTGATAGTTGACATTCTATACGCAAAATCGTTTGTGCAGATCTTTGCAGGCTGCGGAAAATATACAATGGAGTTCAGTCGATACGGAGATCTCAATCCTCAATTCTTCGACGTGAAGATTACACAAAAAACCCAACACCAACCCTCCGCTCGAAATGATCAGCGAAATTACTTCTCGATGTAAAGTATATCACCTCATAAGAAATGACACAATATTCTGCGAAGCGTATTCCCTGCAGTCCCCAGGATAATGTGCCTACCTCGCATAGGCGATTAGAACAACGGGTGTCAGTCGCCTATGGTCTCACCTCTATTTCGTGACACATCTCGAAGTCCATGGAAAAGTTCACGTTAAACTCCAAAGGGATGCTGTGTATTGCTTTCTGTTATAGGATACCTTTCGTGTTGAGGATATTCATTGTCGTGTTGTACTCTCTAGTTGTGGTGTGGTTGTCACGGAGTAGCACGATTATGTTCAGTATCATGTGTTTCATTTTGCGTGAGGGTGGTGGATTAACTCATCGCATTTGTTCTCTAGTAGAGTATCGAGTACACCTGTCTGTTTAAAAGAAATTGTCATCACCCTACACTTTACGCGGACCAGGTCTTACTATAATTGACCAAAGGTGCTCCGTTGAGCTACTGCGTTGTTTATTAATTGATTTCGATCTATTGGTTGTTACTCAGTCAGGCACGTGCTCAGCCATGGGTACGCAGATGAAATGAAACTGTGTATCATAACAGTGCACGTGAGTCAACAGTTTCAGCCACAACCTGTGCGGTCTGCTAGCAGCCACACTGATACCGAATTACTGATAAGTAGTTCAGCAGATATGATAATATAGAAAAGACCGATTGTGAAAAATTCGGACTTCGGCTGGATTCGAACCAGAAACAGAAACATGCCCAAACGTGGCAAATTCTCTGCCAGCTGAGACACGACGCCACCTCGTAAGCTCAGAAATGTCACATTTGGACCTAGTTACCCACCAACCAACGTGTCATATGGAATCTATCAAATGACCCAGCCGATTGACTGCCCAAGCAGGATTCCTCAGACTGTTCACGCTGGAATCCATCAACGCCACCGATGAGCATTGACACTGTATTACTGATATGTAGTTTGGCAGGTCTAAACAGATTCTGAGCTTCCGGCGTGGCGTCGTGGCTCAGCTGGTAGAGCATTTGCCGCGTTTGGGCACGTTGTCGAAAGTTGGGATCTGGCCGACGTCCAGTTCTTCCACAATTGGACCACACTGATAATGTGCTTAGGCGGCATTCACTCACCGAAACTTCACCAACTGGCAGGTAATGTTACTGAATGTATTATTGAAGAGTGGTTGAAGGAAAAGAGAGTTCAACCTAGTGGCTCAGATGAATTGCTGAAGGCTACTCGCAAATAATGATTCGATTGAAAAGCCGGCCCTGTGTGTTCAGAAACAATTGTTCGTGAGCTTGACCCTGCCCTGGACTTAGTGACCTTTCCTAACCCATCAATCGACTATGTATTCCCACCCACCCCTAACTGTTCGATATAAAAAACCGTTTCATGTTATTGTAAATTTGGTACTGATGAGTCAATACGAAATGCTTGCATCTACCAGTTTTCGTGTTCTAACGGTTTTGTTCAATCTGAAAAGCGTCATTCTCCTACTAACCTTATACGCTGTTTGACTGCACATTCCTAAGTTACGGGCACTTGACTATTTTTTTTCAACCAAAGCATTGAGAATAACACCACTCTACGAGCAACTGGTTATCATATGCATGTCCACACACGACAAGTACTGAGCTACGAAGCCACACCGATAACTCAGAGATTTTGTATTGGCCTTAGCTACTCACTTGATCCACGGTGTCAAATGGAATCCACCAAGAAATCCAGGAGACTGATTGCTTAGTCAGGATTCCCTAATCAGTTTACGCTACAATTCAGCAACGCTACCAATGTGCTGGTTCAAATGTGGTCGAAGTTCAAATTTTCGTGGTTGGGTCTCTTCTAAACTATCAAATATATCTGTTACAATCTTGAACACGTTAAACTGCGGGCTCTGGCACGTAGTCAGCCCAGAGTGGAATGAGAGCACGTGACGGCAACAGCGCGTGGTTTTATCGAACACGAGAGAATGAATCCTATTAACGTTCAGACATGGACAACACATCAATGCAGGAAGAAGACATATGTTGCGATATGTTAACATTTCGTTTACTCTCATCAGTCGCAAACGTAAAACATGCGAGTTATATATGACACACAAATAGAGATAGACAGGGTATGGACACGCATACAGTCACACCACGTGTTACGTCATCACCACCAAGGCAACCCTATGGGTTGCTTCAACCACTTTTGTGCACATAGCACCGGCTGGTGAGTTCTGATCAACATGGCTTCGCTAAAGGCCAGTAGCTTCGGGTTCTGTTGACGTAACAATATTTTGAATGATTTAACTGGGTCAACCTGGTGACCTGTTATCATGAGGTGTCTGGCAATCGATGATGCGGGGCTTCGAGTGACGGATTCACCGGTTTCAGATTGTGTCATGAGTTGTTTCAACCAGTTCGGGACGTGTTCTGCTACTCGCTGAAATAGCTGTTGTTCTGTACTGCGTATGTAAACGTCACCACAACCGCAAGTGAACGGTAAACAACATGAGAGCCAGAATGGTCAGACAAACTGCGTTCGCGAATAAGAAGAACGTGTGCTTTGTTGGTTCGCACCCAGCGTAATTGGACAGCTGGATACGTACGGGATAGGCAGAATTCAAATTTGTGCTCTATGTCGTTTGCCAGATGGTCATCTTTGAATTGCAGGAAAGGAATTTATCTTTTATTGACCTGTTTGTACTGGCTCTATGCCCTTGTTTATCGTGCTGTGAATAACGGTGAATTTTCCAGGATATCCGTTTGCCATCAACGTTTTTCTCAGCATTTTCTTGTTCCATCTGCAGCTTATCAGGGGTGCAAATACGTTAGCCCTATGAAATAGGGTTTTCACCAAACCCCTCTTGTATGCTATCGGGGCAAAGCTGGAGAACTGAAGATATTGTCTGCCCCATGTTGCTTTGCGATGGACCGATCGCTGTAATGTTCATCCTCACGCCTAGTGATGAGTACATCTAAGAAAGCTAAACTGCCGTTTGATTCCCTTTCGTGAGACAAGGATAAGTTCGGATGAATAGAGTTAAGAAGATTAAAAACAAATCAAAATGGTCGGTATCCGTAAAAATCAAAATATCATCAACATATCGTTTGTACAATAAGGTTTCGCCAATATTATCCGATAGATAACACAAGCAGTCACCCCAATCGATTGTGTGAGTAACATGATTGGATCATTCGGGGCCAGAGTGAAAGAGAGCAGGACATATCCGCGTACACGGGTAGACAGGTTACGTGCGGTCAACGGCACGCGCGGATGCCACATTCCTTCTCCCTCTAATTTGGCTTGGTTTCACCAACTTGGAAACGTCCCACTGATATGCGCGCTCTTCATGCGGGTGTTGTTCCAGGAACGGGCCCTTCCCTAGGAGAATCGTTGTTCGGGCTGTTTACAGCTATGATTTGTACGGGCTTCCAACCTTCTTCATGAGGTAATTTTACATGGACTGGATCATTTGCATTCAACTAGCGATCATGTGATCTCCGATCGTACAATATTTTCGCTATTTCCTGTCTGTCTCCAATTCTGAGACGAGCATTCGGGAAAGTAAGTTCAGACGAGTACGTAACTTCCGGTTGAACATCAGCTGAGCTGGACTTTTCCCGGTAGTTCCAGTTGGGGTCGTACGGTATGCGAAAAAGAGTTTTACCAGCTTCGTTCCCATCGGTGCTGAAAGTTGTTTGTTGAATCCACTTTTAACTGTTTTGTACTGCATGTTCCGCTAGCCCGTTGGACGCTGGATGGTAAGGAGCAGTCCTCATCTGTGGGATTTCATTATTCATTATAAACTCCTGAAATTTCTGATGAAGTTAGTGCCGTTGTCGGACACGATAGCTTGAGGGACTTCAAATATGCTGAAACTGTTTCGTAAGCACGAAACGGTGATTCCTGATGTAGATTCTGTTACTGGACAAACTTCAATCCACTTTGAATAAGCATTGATAAGTTACAAACGCATTTGTTGCTCTGTTGGACCAATCTGGTCTACATGAACACGTTCCCAAGGTTTATCCGAGTATCTCCAAGGTCTCAGCGCTACTCGCCGGCCAGCCCTG
>LOND01008682.1:2850-14126 GCA_014220965.1 Paragonimus kellicotti | reverse complement strand
GCCAAGTATCTATCGCGGTGGAAAAAAATATTCCAATCAACATGATGATCAACGGAATTAAAGATGCTAATCAATATGTACCCCAAACATGCAAGCGAAAATTTGAAAGACATACTGGTAACTATCGGTATGCACACCAAAACACGGCCAGGATACGTGTTAAGACAAACCTAAAACTTCAAGAAAACTTGATTGTCCAAACGTTAATTAGGCCCAGGATGACAAATGAGATAACGTACAGACAAGTCTCGCCGAAGTCTGACGTTGGGGAGAATATTGATCACCAGTCGTTAGCAACAGGGGTCTAAGCGACACATTCTGTTGGACAAGTCGTGACTGCAATAGCACAAACGATGTAGTTAGCGATCATCGCAAGACATGAGGTTGGATATAAAATGTGATAATTGCTCACAACAAAATGAGAGGCCGTTGAAAACACTGTAAAAAGGAGAGATAAATATAAAGCATATATGTCACGCTGACTTTGCGCATATCCTGATCCCAGATGACATTATTTACCCTAACGGATGGGTAGAAAATCGTGGGGCACCAGCAGTGATAATCGGTGGTCTGAAATTTTGACATTCATATTGTGGAACATTTCAGAACGTACAGATAGGCTTCTGACCTTGGTGAAATATCGATCAAAAGTCGTGAGAAACAGAGTTCTGAGCGTCTCGTCCACCGGAAAGTTGTGGTTGCAATAGAGCGAGGAAGTAAAAACAATGATCAACAAATCAATTAACCTTCACTTGTGTTACATTCATCTTTTCTAGTGACGTTACTGTTTAGCCACGCGGGGGTGACAACAGGTGTTTTAAAGGTTTGGTTCTGATGGGGTTAAAAGTCGGCAGTCACAATGGCAGCTGGAAATAAAGTTTATGGTTGGTGTAAACACTTACCAACCGCCATCGGGTTCGCTCACATCCAGCATGCGCACAGACATGTGACCGCTGGAACTGTACAAGAGGATGCACACAGAGGTGAAGACGGATAGTCTATGGAGTCTAGGGTGATTCAACCACTCTCAAGTAAGTTAGAAATCGGTGGGACCTTGGCAAACGGTTCCTCACCTTATATCACACAGAATTATTATCACACGCTCCTGATTCTGATTCATCCGGAGATCGAACTCATTAGCCAAGTTAGTTTGACCGAGCCATGAACAACGTCACAATATGAACTATACGTTCACACCAGTAACTGCTCCGTCCAGTTGACTCAAGCTGAGAACAGCGTCTGAGGTTGCATCACACTTCCAAAGTTGTAGCTGCTCCACCCGATCGACTTGAGCTATGAACAACGCCCGAGAGTGCACCACATGTTCCCACTAATATCTGTTCCTTTCGAATGACAGTTACCATGGAAAACACAGAGAACGAACACATAGGTAGGTGAAAAGAAACTTGTATTTGAAGCGTTTGGGGATACATGCTAATTAGCATCTTTGATTCTGTTGATTGTCATGTTGATTGGAATATTTTTTTGTACCGCAATAGATAATTGGCGTTCCAAACATCCAGCAGTTACAGCCGAAAAATTTACCTCCCAGTGATCGGGAGACAGCGTGAATCTATCTGTAGTGACCAGCGATCGTGTGGCTTCTCTAAGGATCCCGGCTGCAACCGTTTTCCCGCTTGTTTGTTCTGTACGCATGATTCTGTGTACGCCTGCTATAGGAGGCCTGATATGAACTCAGTGCCACTTTCTTCAGTCGTGCAACTAATTGCACGCAGTGAACGCTTGTCCTTTCCTAACGACTCATCTACTATTCCATTCTTCAAGGTCGTTTAGCCCGAACCTTTTCGAGCGTTGTTTAACGCACTCGAAGGTTCCACGCACTTTTCGCTTGGCGCGCTTTTGAGTGCCGCCGAGTGGGCGGTAGCCCACCTCGCGCTTCTTTTCTTTCTTCTCTTGGTTGCTGCCGTTGGTCCCAGACTAGGCTAGAGCTAACTACTTATCATATTTCCAAACATTGCTGGAAATATACGGTTTGTTTCTAAACCTCACTGCGTTCTCTAGTTCGATGCCTGTTGGGACTACGTTTCGAATTGCTCTCAGGAAAGGCGTTTAAATTGTTAGTGGACGAGGGTCTAGCGCATATATGCGCTAGAGAATGCAGTGCGTACGTTGTTTTAAAGTGTTAGGTTAATTTGAATTGTGTAACAGGGCGTGCTGCTGTGTTGTTGACGCCGTTTTAGTTTCCGTTTGTGTAAGTCGTGTGCATGGCTTACTGGGCCTTTGGCTCATGCTTGTTTGTGTTGTTTCCTTTTACAGGACTTTCCTTGGAACCACCACTTTGGAAGAACTCTATCACCCATTGCCCCACTTAGAGACATTCCGAAGGTAGGGGTTCCAACAACAATCCTGTAAAAGGAAACAATACAAACAAGCATGAGCCAAAGGCCCAGTAAGCCATGCACACGACTTACACAAACGGAAACTAAAACGGCGTCAACAACACAGCAGCACGCCCTGTCACACAATTCAAATTCAACCTGTGCGCGCTTGCTGGTTTCGATCGCACGTAACAAAAGGAGGCTGGAGACGTTGTCACACACGTTCCACTGTCAAATATGTTGGCATTTTTATTGAAACACAATGCTGCCATCGTACGGTCGTGTAGTTCCATTTCGATGATATCTTCAAAACGCCGCAAAATTAAGCACTCAGGTTATGGGAATGACGTACTTCATCTCGAAAATGGCAATGAACGCATTTATAAGACTTGAAAAAGTGGACTGACGCCAATAATTGGATTGTTTTCGTGGAAATGAGGGAAAATGATTTTACCAGCGAAATAGTACTTCTGGCAGTTATTCGATGTATTTCAATTTTCTCCTCAGTGCTGCCCACTTACAATTAATGAACTGTAGATACTTTGCCTGAAATTGCAATTTGAACATCTCGAAAAATATGTGAAAGCAAGGATTTGCACCAAACTGAACGTTTTCCCTTTGGAACGACGTTCAAGCCCAATCCCTGCTAAAACCATAATCTGCCGACTACTGTAACCTACTTATGGTGCAAGTGAAATTCGCATCTAGTTACCTCAGCTTCATACCCACTGTATTCCAATCAGTTACAGAGATTTAATTTCGGACACACCCATAAAACTTGCATTATTACGGTTCATGTTAGAATTTTGTACAATGTCAGGAGAAAGTTTATAGGTTACCCATCAAGAACTGGTGAATGGTTGTGGCGTTATTAGACTCCCCAGGTAGTATTCTTTAAGATTGTTACCTTTTATATTTGTCCCGTATAAGTCACCTACAGAGGTATGCCATTTCTACGGCATTCTTGCAACTTCGTCTTATTTGAAATGTTCCATTCTATTTCTATCCCTGCTGTCTTTCCGCGGATGCTATTCTACAGATTTGGATGCTCATGGTTCGAATTTGACTGCCATTCTGGACAAACGTGACGACGCGATATATGGACGTGCCAGATAGAGTATAATGTAGAAAAACCTTAATTGTTCTTTCTTTCGTGGAATTCTATTACCACTTAGTTAAGGGAGTTGTGAAGCTCGAAAATATTGGGCGTGAATATCAAAACTTGTAGTGACCGACGACCATGTGACTTCTGTAAGAATCCCGGCTGCAACCGTTTTTCCCCAGTTACCTGTTCCGTACGCATAATTCTTTGTAAGCCTGCTATAGGAGGCCTGATATGAACTTAGTGCCATTTCCTTGCAGTCCTGCAACTAATTGCACGCAGCAATTGATTGTCATTTTCCTAATTGACATCTATTATTCCGTTCTTCAATGTCGCTTGACCTGGACCTTTTCTAGCGTTGTTTAGCGCACTCCAGGGTTCCACGCACTTGGCACTTGGCGCGCTCCTGAGTGCCGCCGAGCGGGCGGTAGCTCACTTCGCGTTTCTTTTCTTTCTTCTCTTGATTGCTGCCGTGGGTTCCGGACTAGGCTAGAGCTAACCGTTTATCACATTTGAAAACATCGGTGGAAATATATGGTTTGTTTCTAAACCCTACCGCGCTCGTTTAGTTCGGTGCCAGTCGGGAATAAATTTTGATTGTTTTCAGGAAATGCGTACTAAATTTTTAGTGGACGAGGATCGAGCACATACACACTTGTCCACTAGAAACTTCCGTTAATGAAATCATCATTTTTAAGAAGTCTAATGGACTGTTGCCGGCCAACTTTTCCTACCGCCTATCTACGCCCCGGACCCTGTACTGTAATGACCGTCCGTGCCTGCTGTGGGACCTACGATCCCTACCCCATTCTGCTACTTGGGCACATACTACGCTTACGGAATGTATATATTTGGGTGGAATAGGATTGGTGGTAGCGCAATGAGAAAACGTTTTGCAAGATGCGGCATTTGATGATTGCGTCGTATAAAGGGAGTATGTGTACGTATTTATTAATTTTTAACAGCTGATCCTGATGTGGATTTTGAACCATCACTAATATGTATTCACCATCTGTATTTGCCTTTTGCACTTAGTCATACACATGTATACGCTCAACCTCCTTACACATATGTCTATATGCAGTTAAACAACAGTGACACAACAGGCAGTTACGAGTAATGACGATCACACCCACTGAAGTTTGAATATAAGTAATGGCACTTCTTCGCTGCAGACCGCCCGGCTAGTTTCTGTCTCCCGGTCATTGAGGTACTCATTAGGTGAATTCAAAACTGAAATAGATTAAGAAACAGAATTTCGCGCGTCACGCTGTGTATTTTTTGGTGTCAGGCTAACTGTACACAATTTGATCGGGTCGGTGGTGCACAGTGAAGTCGAGTATTCTGCACATATACGAGTGTTGATATTGATAAATATTTTTCGGCTTAAAAGTTGAAGTTTGTCGTCACTGCGGAAAACACCCGTACATCTCTCCGGACTAAACAGGCCCATTCGTCTGAACGGTTTGTCTGAAGTTTCTGCCGTTCTTCTGTGGCTGCATGCCTGTATTACAACAAAAGATTTCAACGCGTTTATTGAGCTCCGGGAGAGTATATGTGTAGGTATATATATATATATAATGTGTATATTTAAACATCTATACATGAAATTTAAATCCATGTAGACGTGTACCACTTTTTATAGTGTGCACGGAGATCTCAGCCGTTCCATTCGATTGAGGATATCTGGGTGCAGTTAGCAGATGCCCGGAACTCAACCCTTTCATTCAATTTTCTACTATTTGTGAAACAAAGTTACCGCCGTCATCGGCGGGCAATACACAACTGACATCTCTATCAAAAGTCCTTAAAACGCATTACCGGTGACATCATCATCATATGGTGCGTTTGCAATACACAACTCTTGTCAAACCGGGTAGGTGTCAAGTATGACGGCGACACAATACTTCAAGTTGAACATCACCCACAATTGATCGCAGCTGTCGCATTCCCATAGGCATTCCAGTCGGTCCCTTTCGAAAAGAGAAGCACTCGGCTCGAGTTTCGCTCCAATTATACCTCGTCAGTAGTGCATAACCTTATCGCTGTTGACACTGGAACTCCGGCCACACTTTTATGAAGCAACCGTGTTCGACCACTACGCCATTGACCTCATTAGACACGACCGAATTATCATATGTGAACGCTCAACCACTTTCCGCTTGTGAGTAGTGATCGCCTAGCAGGTTTAATGAGATCGGAGATTTCGACCTGTCTAGGAAGTCCTAATCGCGGGGTTATCGATTGGAGTTAACAGACAGTAACTGTGTCTCCTATCGAGACGATCGGGCAACCTGATCATTACTCACAAGCGAAAGTGGTTGAGCGTTCACATATGATAATTCGGTCGTGCCTAATGTGAGGTCAATGGCGCAGTGGTAAACACGGTTGCCTCATGAAAGCATGGCCGGAGTTCTAGTCCCGGCAGTGGCAAGGATATGTACTACTGGCGAGCTCCAATGAGAGCGAAACTCGACACGATATTCGTCCAAAACTGTTCCACAGTAATCTACAGGTACACGTTTACTCCGCACAACATCGGCCGTAGGTCAGCTTGGAATGGCTTTGGTGAGCATGTGGTTTTCACCGTCTTATACCTCTCACAGGCACCAACCCACCTCCGCCATATTTGATTACACGCAAAGGTAGACACGTTAATTTGCCTGCTCGTTTCCGTTAAATTGTTATCCTTTCGTTTGCTTTTCTTCCAGTTCGAGCAGCAACGCTTGGTTTAGATGCTCTGGGAGTGGAGCATTGTTGTGTTTTCACTGTTTTCTACTTCATTCTGATAATCTCGCGTAATTGCTGCATCAGACCGCACTGTTCTTTTTTGTTTGACTTGACACAAAGTAGAGAGAACACTTTTGAATAAGGCTCTGCTAAGCGAACGTGTTTTTTATTCCACCAGCGGTTGGTGATTGGCAGTCCGTTAAACATTTCATTATGGGATTAAATTTCAGCTCCAGCGCTTCACACAATCAACTGCGCTTGAGACAGTCCGAATACCCCCCCCCCCCCCAATACCATTGGACACTTCATAAACATTGTTATTTCTTGGTGATTCCAACCCATGACTTCACTCGTCATTTTGTATCGAGGTTTATTGTAGGTCATTCACATATTTTCCACTACAAACACATCCGACACAATCATGTGCCATTCCAGCATTGTCAGCATCCAACATCGACTACCAGCAGGTCAAACGTGTCAAAGACTTTGGTTCTTCATACCCGAAGGACTGGATGCAAATCACAAATAATACTGGGTGATGTGTAAAGGATACAACAAACCCGTTGTTAAAACAGAAACTACCGCCAAACGTGAGTGAAAACTAGTTGCGAAGAGTATAAGAGGCCCGGGAAAATGTACCTTAGAGTCATTTTATCATTTAGATATAGCCTAAGTATCGTACTAAGAATATCATCTCTTATCAGCGATCGAATTCGGTTGACTGATTGGTAGTGGTTGGCCAAAAGGAAACCCTAATTGCCAGTCCCTACAAGTGTAGTTGTGGAAGCGGTAAACGTGGCATTTAGGAAAACGGTGTTGGATGTCATCACAATGCGCTGAGCGATCATTGCTTCACTGTAAAACCGTGATGGTTGAAAACTTACCGAAAGATTTTATGATATAGTAAATAAGCTTCATTGTCTCATAGTCAGACATTATAACCAGTGAGGTGTTCGTACGGACTACTCAGAGACAAATAAACAGCGAGTGCTTCTTTTCGAGTTTGAAGCATATCCACGCTGTGATGGACTAGCGAATCTCACGATATACAAAAACTGAATGCTCATTTTGCGTTAATAAAATGTCCGTGCCTTCATAACAAAATCACATGGTAGCTTAGCAGAAAATAGTCGTAAGGTGGCAGAAACTATATAGTTTCACGAGCATCAATCCCTAACAATTTGTGTTGGGAAGTAATCAAAACTAGGTCCCACATTTTTGGAGACAAACATAAACCGGGAGTAATTCTAAAACGAGCCCATGGGCAAAAACAACTTGAAGTAGGGGCATCAGAAAGAAATGAAAGTTGCTCAGGACCAGGTCAAATTCCGGAGTCCCGAACAAATATCTGAGACGGGAAAATTTTGCAGCGTAAAAAGACACCTCTCTCAGGATTAAGTGCAATAGTATAAACAAACGTTTTTCAAATAAAAGCAAGCAATCGATCGTCATGAATCTGTTTGGCAAAACCGAGCAAAATGGTGTCATTCTGATAATTTGCAACATCCTGAATGTTAGCGCATACTGTCTTTATCAAGACTTATTGATCTAAAAGGAAAATTTATACCTGAAAAATCCAAGAAGACCGTTCATTGTAATGAATATTCTGGACACACTGCCAACGGAAATCTGCGGATATGATTTTTAAGATCACGCATCGAAAGACACTTCAAATTAACAACTTGGTAGAAGAGGTCTTCCTGTTCTTCTATCGTAGGACCTCCTTGCAGCAAACACTTGTCCGAAATAAAACGGTAGCAACAACGTGTTCTCAGGTTTCAATAATCCCGGTTTAACGACATTTTGATCGAAGTAGCCTAAGTGGAAATTTTCACGGAAGTCGACCATCACTCCTCGGTCAATTGAGATTGTGCATTAAGGACCGGACACAGTCGTTTCTTCAGAATAGCTGTTTTTGCTACGTCCAAGATAAATGATATAACTCGCATACCTTCGGGAGTGTTTGAACACATCGCGAGTTCTTACTTCAGCAGATAGTGTAAAAAAAGAAGCTTCGAAATTATCATGCACTTAGGACGACTATTAGACGGATCATAGTCAATAGCAATTAATAACAAAGTGTGGATTTGTGAGCAAAAGTTTACAACCATTACTAATGGTTAGATGATGCCCAGTGATGCCTGTAATAGAAATTTGTGTGAACTTCCAAACACCAGGAGTTTTGAGCTTTTTCACATAAAAGATTGTAATAAAATATACCAAAGGATCCATGTTTCATTTGTGTAAGGATGTTTAAGACTACCAATGAACATAAATGACGTAATTATGTGGCCGCAGAATTAATAGAAGTAATTGACCACATTAAAAGCAATGGATTGGGAGCAAGATGAGATACTCTACTTTTCTGAAGAGGTATGTTTCATTTAACTAGTTTAGATTTGTGAAACAACGTTTATCCTCACAAGACAAGTTTATTTAGCGCTGGATAGGACGTTTAGTAAAACAACGTGATCCAGCTGATACATTTCTTTGGTAAGTTACCTTTTTCAACTTCCACTGCTGTTGATATACCGGCTCCCCTGCATTGTTGGTTTTAAATAACATGTTACTAATGAGTAGTCGGGGATTTTGTGATTGGCAGTCCGTTAAACATTTCATTATGGGATTAAATTTCAGCTCCAGCGCTTCACACAATCAACTGCGCTTGAGACAGTCCGAATACCCCCCCCCCCCAATACCATTGGACACTTCATAAACATTGTTATTTCTTGGTGATTCCAACCCATGACTTCACTCGTCATTTTGTATCGAGGTTTATTGTAGGTCATTCACATATTTTCCACTACAAACACATCCGACACAATCATGTGCCATTCCAGCATTGTCAGCATCCAACATCGACTACCAGCAGGTCAAACGTGTCAAAGACTTTGGTTCTTCATACCCGAAGGACTGGATGCAAATCACAAATAATACTGGGTGATGTGTAAAGGATACAACAAACCCGTTGTTAAAACAGAAACTACCGCCAAACGTGAGTGAAAACTAGTTGCGAAGAGTATAGAGGCCCGGGAAAACTGTACCTTAGAGTCATTTTATCATTTAGATATAGCCTAAGTATCGTACTAAGAATATCATCTCTTATCAGCGATCGAATTCGGTTGACTGATTGGTAGTGGTTGGCCAAAAGGAAACCCTAATTGCCAGTCCCTACAAGTGTAGTTGTGGAGCGGTAAACGGTGGCATTTAGGAAAACGGTGTTGGATGTCATCACAATGCGCTGAGCGATCATTGCTTCACTGTAAAACCGTGATGGTTGAAAACTTACCGAAAGATTTTATGATATAGTAAATAAGCTTCATTGTCTCATAGTCAGACATTATAACCAGTGAGGTGTTCGTACGGACTACTCAGAGACAAATAAACAGCGAGTGCTTCTTTTCGAGTTTGAAGCATATCCACGCTGTGATGGACTAGCGAATCTCACGATATACAAAAACTGAATGCTCATTTTGCGTTAATAAAATGTCCGTGCCTTCATAACAAAATCACATGGTAGCTTAGCAGAAAATAGTCGTAAGGTGGCAGAAACTATATAGTTTCACGAGCATCAATCCTAACAATTTGTCTTGAGAAGTAATCAAAACTAGGTCCCACATTTTGGAGACAAACATAAACCGGGAGTAATTCTAAAACGAGCCCATGGGCAAAAACAACTTGAAGTAGGGGCATCAGAAAGAAATGAAAGTTGCTCAGGACCAGGTCAAATTCCGGAGTCCCGAACAAATATCTGAGACGGGAAAATTTTGCAGCGTAAAAAGACACCTCTCCAGGATTAAGTGCAATAGTATAAACAAACGTTTTTCAAATAAAAGCAAGCAATCGATCGTCATGAATCTGTTTGGCAAAACCGAGCAAAATGGTGTCATTCTGATAATTTGCAACATCCTGAATGTTAGCGCATACTGTCTTTATCAAGACTTATTGATCTAAAAGGAAAATTTATACCTGAAAAATCCAAGAAGACCGTTCATTGTAATGAATATTCTGGACACAACTGTCCAACGGAAATCTTCGGATTAATTTCAAGTTGAACATCACCCACAATTGATCGCAGCTGTCGCATTCCCATAGACTTTCCAGTCGGCCCCTTTCGAAAAGAAGCACTAGACTCGAGTTTCGCTCTCATTAGAGCTCGTCAGTAGTGCATATCCTTGCCACTGTCGGGACTAGAACTCCGGCCACACTTTCATGAGGCAACCGTGTTGACCACTGCGCCATTGACCTCACATTAGGCACGACCGAATTATCATATGTGAACGCTCAACCACTTTCGCTTGTGAGTAATGATCGCCTAGCAGGTTTAATGAGATCGGAGATTTCGACCTGTCTAGGAAGTCCTAATCGCGGGGTTATCGATTGGAGTTAACAGACAGTAACTGTGTCTCCTATCGAGACGATCGGGCAACCTGATCATTACTCACAAGCGAAAGTGGTTGAGCGTTCACATATGATAATTCGGTCGTGCCTAATGTGAGGTCAATGGCGCAGTGGTAAACACGGTTGCCTCATGAAAGCATGGCCGGAGTTCTAGTCCCGGCAGTGGCAAGGATATGCACTACTGACGAGCTCTAATGAGAGCGAAACTCGACACGATATTCGTCCAAAACTGTTCCACAGTAATCTACAGGTACACGTTTACTCCGCACAACAT
Organism: Paragonimus kellicotti; assembly: GCA_014220965.1. Lineage (NCBI taxonomy): Eukaryota > Metazoa > Platyhelminthes > Trematoda > Plagiorchiida > Troglotrematidae > Paragonimus > Paragonimus kellicotti. The sequence goes on along the minus strand of LOND01008682.1, from coordinate 3,280 downwards.
CGGCCGTAGGTCAGCTTGGAATGGCTTTGGTGAGCATGTGGTTTTCACTGTCTTATACCTCTCACAGGCACCAACCCACCTCCGCCATATTTGATTACACGCAAAGGTAGACACGTTAATTTGCCTGCTCGTTTCCGTTAAATTGTTATCCTTTCGTTTGCTTTTCTTCCAGTTCGAGCAGCAACGCTTGGTTTAGATGCTCTGGGAGTGGAGCATTGTTGTGTTTTCACTGTTTTCTACTTCATTCTGATAATCTCGCGTAATTGCTGCATCAGACCGCACTGTTCTTTTTTGTTTGACTTGACACAAAGTAGAGAGAACACTTTTGAATAAGGCTCTGCTAAGCGAACGTGTTTTTTATTCCACCAGCGGTTGGTGATTGGCAGTCCGTTAAACATTTCATTATTGGATTAAATTTCAGCTCCAGCGC
>LOND01008680.1:0-12510 GCA_014220965.1 Paragonimus kellicotti | reverse complement strand
TATTGGCTAGAATCAAGGAAAGTGAGGATCTTTTTGCTAGTTCTTCTTACCGAAGGTATGCCGCCAACCTCAACTAAAAGATTGGGATAAGAAATCACATCACATGGTCGTAAATGCTTTGTGATCAGTAGCACTTGTATTTTCGGTAACTTGAGTTATGCTTAGTTTCTGGCAGTTCAAATAAACGCGGATTCGGTTCACACCACTTCAACTCGACCTGAGTCAACGTTTAATGACCTTAAATAACTAGCAAATCCTTGTTCCTACTCATTTATGTGTACAGTGCACGGCTATTCACATTCGTATCGTATTTTGGTCAGTTTACCGGTATACAATAGGGGTTAGATCAAATTTCCATGGGATCTGTTTGCATGCATGATAGTTGATTAATTACTAAAACACGGCGTTGCATCGCTTACTGCAACAACAACAACAGCAAGCTATAGCAACCGGAGTGTTTGGTCAAGACTTCTGCTCACACATATTCGGACTTCGAACAGTTTCTGCAGGATAGCATTGGTTTAATATACTCACATTAGATGATGCACCGTGTTTCATGTAAACATGATGAAATCCATCACTTAAAACATAGGTTGCCTGCGTCATTGAGTTAATACCAAAAGGATTAAGTTATCATTTTGAACAGGTTTTTAATTTGAACATTTGGAAAAAGTTCATCTTTTGAATTCATGTCGATGCGCTTGACATTTTCTTAAAAACTCTCCAAATGGGTGTTCAGTCCGATGCTTTCCCTCTTCGTGGGGTTTGTTCCAACGGTAATATACTTATTGAATGTTTATTTTGACGAATTTAATTGATAGCAGTTTTGTGTCATATGTGTTAAACAATAGTAGAATATATTCCACCCTGCAATTTCTCTATGGTATCATTTCTGATTGTAACAGAATTCCCATCATGGCTTTCGCGCCTTATAAATGTCGTGGTATTCCGTGGATCTGAAACTGGAATCATTTTGGAATGAATTAGAAGTTGGGCAATGAAATATCGAATATGTACGTGCATTATTGTATATTGTGCACAGAAACCCTTATAAATAACACTCTCAGAATCGGATTATTGTATCCTGTAAATTCGAAAGACAGTCATTAGGTTTTGGATTGTCCCTTTGATTACGCGCTCGATCGTTTAACCCAAAACCGGGAAGCAGAACAGACTAGTTGCTGGAAGAGCGAGACAACATTAGGCCATATAGGTTCTAAATTAATGGGGTCAAACGATTATCATACATGTCCAACAAGACACAGAGCAAATCAAACGACACAATCATCTATGACAGTCAAGGCGTTCAGAACAAATCACGTTACAGCGGGCATCCGAAAGCAAACCAGAGAAAACAGTTCAGATAACGTACAAGCGTTTTATCATACGGCTGTTATCTGTTGACTGAGTCCGATATTACAGGTCAATCCACCCGAAGCCAGATGGATTAATCGACATGACGTGATTTGTCCTGACCGTTCCGTTAGCAGATACGCCTCCTAACACTGTGGTCACAGTTTCAATGTCAATCTAACGACTTCTCCATAGACAGCTGAGCGCCCAGTTGCCGGATAACTGCGCCAGAGTTAAAGAAAACTGGTACATAGGCTCATACTAAACCACTTGTGACCCTTTTTTGTAGCTCGTAAGTCCAAGATACAGTTGGTAGAGTAGCTTGTGTATTGTTATCAGTAGACTGTGCAATTGTTGCATCCTAATTGTGTAAGGTAGGTACACTTAAGCAGCAGTAGTGTCATTAAAAATACTGTATAGTGAACAAGCCCGTTTTCAGTTATTCATCATCAGGCTAAATACATCACATATACAACAATATTGTATTGTAGCAAGAAGGACAAATGCATGGTATGAACTGCAGACAACACTAAGCAGGTACAACTGTACAATGAAACAGTGGTGTGAGATGTCCACAAGCAAGCGCTGGAAGACCAATTGTCTGATCAAGAAGGTCATATGACCCGACCTGATCAGACATAGACAGGTTACAAAATTACGGGCGGACTGACGTGCCATGAATGGTGAGTCATGCGAACGGGCCCGTGGTACAGACACGTACCCGATGTCTGCGTTTTTAATTACTTTCGAAAAGATGGTATATCGTTCTGCGACGAGAACTTCGTAGAATACGGTGCTCAATCGAACTGACACAGTCCATTGTACCTATACATCCATATGTGCGACAAGTACAATGCAATCTGCTTCTGATATGCTGTCGACTCCGGAAGGACGACGACGTTCTGGAAGGGACCAGTTTCTGTACATTCAACTTGGTTGTGTATGTGGTGGTAGACATAAAACAAATGGAAAGTAACTGCATGTTGCTCAAGAAACGGATAGCTAACATCCACACAGTCACGTCTTCAACAAACAGAAGAAAACGCTAATTATACGGCTTTACGGCCAAAGCACGACAGATCAAAAATTGACAGGAATCGTGTTAGGTACTAGGTAACAGGAGGACCATAGGCACAGATTTGTAACTGAATCTGTTTGACAGCGTGAATGTACCTCTAGAAGCATTGGTGCAGAGAGAATATTTGGGATCAAACAACATTTCACGAGCGACTAATTTGTAGGCATTGAATTTCAATAAGTAAATCAATGAAGTGAGGAAAGTCATACCTTTTCTACTGGAAAACTGATTCATAGATCCGAAAAAGTTTGGGAGAGCAATGTAAGCAACGGGGTAGAAAACGTACGTTCACAAACCGGAGAACGGGGTAATGTGGGACTAAGAATGACCTCGAATGCAAAATACGAGTCCTTGAACTTTAATAAGAGTTTTCCGCCAAATAAAAAAACATCAACACAGCATTATCTATTGTCGGTCAAGGGGCGGAAATAAAACCGATGTGCCTAGTGAGAGGGAGCGTGCGTCTAGACCAACCGGTCAACTGTAAGATGTTCTTCTGCTGGCTGAGAGAATAAGAGATGCTTATTTATGTAACAACACAGTTGAAATGATTTTTTGAAAATATGCCTGAAGTCAGTTTGACGCGAGGGGAGAAATGTATAAGGATCTGTATCTTAGAGAACCCCCGAATTTCTGACTAGTGAACGAGAAAATTTCGCTTTTGATCTTGGTAATCAAAGTCGACTCGAAAAAGAGCTCTCTAATGGGATTACGGAAGAGCCTTGAATATAATGCTTGTTGACACCATCGAAAACACCTACTTAAATTGGATAAGTAAGATTTTAAACAACCACATTCAATCCAACAGCCGAATGAAGAACACTCGCAAATCCTGCTGACTAGTTTTATTCATTTGACTTGAACTGCATGTGCAACACAATTGCTACATAGTTCGGAACACATCCAGAAGTATGTAACTTACAGTTTATCGTTAAGTACGTTGTCAATTAAACCCAAAACCCACAGGAAAAAAAGAAAAAAAAAAAGGGGGAAGGGGGAAAAAATTCCAAAATAGAGAATCAAAATTGGAGAATTTGCTACGACAAGTCTGATTGGTTTAATTCGCTCAAAACCATACACATTTGGACCTCGCAACATCAGTTCACGAGTTATGGTCTCAGAGGATTCAACAGACAGTGCAAAAATAATCTTCGAAATCCTCATACACTTAAGATCAATAATAGATTACCCAAAATTAATAACCAGGGAATAAACATGTATAAATAATAGAGGGTACATCTGTAAGTGAATGTTCCACAGTTGTCAAGAGCTGGTGAAAACATGTCCAGTAATCCCTTTAACAGAAATGTTAGCGGACCACAATACAGCAAACTGTTTAAGTCTCTCCACGCAATCATGTGAAACGAAAGTTTGAACACTACCGGTGTCATTAGTGAAGTGATGTTCAGAACTTTTTTTAAATAAAGAAATGTGGACTGAACACGCTTTCGGACTGCAGTGGACGCCTGAAATATGGCCTCTCTTGCCAGATTTATAGCATTTGTAATTGCGGAACGAGTATGTAAGTCGACAATGCCTATGACCACGTGACTTAAATTTACCGTAATACTGGACAGAATTTGGAATTAGAATGATATGGTTCAATTGCTGCATTTCTTTGATGAGTTAATTATTTCGACTTCCACTGTTGTTGGTACGCTTGCTTTTCAACATCGTTGTCACTATATAACACAGTTGGTTGTTCGTTCACCACGCCCCTAAGATCTCGAAATTGTTCAGAGGACTCTAGCTGTTTGGAAGAATGACTCATTCAGTAGCAACAACTTTTTGCTGAAGACCAGGAGTATCGATTATGGCGAGTAATCAATCTCTTACTTATGTTTTTAGTTGGTCACCGAACCTTCACCATGTGGCTTGGGTTTAGAGTTTAAGTATAAATGCAAGAGTATATTGGTTTTCCATCCTCATTGTGCTGCAAAATTTCGCTCATTCCGTAGCCCGAAAGTTGGCTGGTTGGAAATAATTGATCAACAGATGTTTCAAACAATCGTATATGAGTAGTATAGGCTTTCTGGTTGCTAGATTATATCATTAACCTCTTCAGGGCCAAACACATATTTGATTTGACACACATAATCTGTGTATTATTGTTCTATTTGATGATAAAACTAAGCAATGCATAGCACAATTATGGAGGATGCGGATAGGTCATCCGGGGGGTATGAAGTTGCGGTGTGCTATAGTCGGACGGTTTTCTCAAAATCTCTCCTGTGCATATTGGCTAGAATCAAGGAAAGTGAAGATCTTTTTGCTAGTTCTTCTTACCGAAAGTATGCCGCCAACCTAACTAAAAGATTGGGATAAGAAATCACATCACATGGTCGTAAATGCTTTGTGATCAGTAGCACTTGTATTTTCGGTAACTTGAGTTATGCTTAGTTTCTGGCAGTTCAAATAAACGCGGATTCGGTTCACACCACTTCAACTCGACCTGAGTTCAACGTTTAATGACCTTAAATAACTAGCAAATCCTTGTTCCTACTCATTTATGTGTACAGTGCACGGCTATTCACATTCGTATCGTATTTTGGTCAGTTTACCGGTATACAATAGGGGTTAGATCAAATTTCCATGGGATCTGTTTGCATGCATGATAGTTGATTAATTACTAAAACACGGCGTTGCATCGCTTACTGCAACAACAACAACAGCAAGCTATAGCAACCGGAGTGTTTGGTCAAGACTTCTGCTCACACATATTCGGACTTCGAACAGTTTCTGCAGGATAGCATTGGTTTAATATACTCACATTAGATGATGCACCGTGTTTCATGTAAACATGATGAAATCCATCACTTAAAACATAGGTTGCCTGCGTCATTGAGTTAATACCAAAAGGATTAAGTTATCATTTTGAACAGGTTTTTAATTTGAACATTTGGAAAAAGTTCATCTTTTGAATTCATGTCGATGCGCTTGACATTTTCTTAAAAACTCTCCAAATGGGTGTTCAGTCCGATGCTTTCCCTCTTCGTGGGGTTTGTTCCAACGGTAATATACTTATTGAATGTTTATTTTGACGAATTTAATTGATAGCAGTTTTGTGTCATATGTGTTAAACAATAGTAGAATATATTCCACCCTGCAATTTCTCTATGGTATCATTTCTGATTGTAACAGAATTCCCATCATGGCTTTCGCGCCTTATAAATGTCGTGGTATTCGCGTGGATCTGAAACTGGAATCATTTTGGAATGAATTAGAAGTTGGGCAATGAAATATCGAATATGTACGTGCATTATTGTATATTGTGCACAGAAACCCTTATAAATAACACTCTCAGAATCGGATTATTGTATCCTGTAAATTCGAAAGACAGTCATTAGGTTTTGGATTGTCCCTTTGATTACGCGCTCGATCGTTTGACCCAAAACCGGGAAGCAGAACAGACTAGTTGCTGGAAGAGCGAGACAACATTAGGCCATATAGGTTCTAAATTAATGGGGTCAAACGATTATCATACATGTCCAACAAGACACAGAGCAAATCAAACGACACAATCATCTATGACAGTCAAGGCATCAGAACAAATCGTTACAGCGGGCATCGAAAGCAAACCAGAGAAAACAGTTCAGATAACGTACAAGCATTTTATCATACGGCTGTTATCTGTTGACTGAGTCCGATATTACAGGTCAATCCATCCGAAGCCAGATGGATTAATCGACATGACGTGATTTGTCCTGACCGTTCCGTTAGCAGATACGCCTCCTAACACTGTGGTCACAGTTTCAATGTCAATCTAACGACTTCTCCATAGACAGCTGAGCGCCCAGTTGCCGGATAACTGCGCCAGAGTTAAAGAAAACTGGTACATAGGCTCATACTAAACCACTTGTCACCCTTTTTTGTAGCTCGTAAGTCCAAGATACAGTTGGTAGAGTAGCTTGTGTATTGTTATCAGTAGACTGTGCAATTGTTGCATCCTAATTGTGTAAGGTAGGTACACTTAAGCAGCAGTAGTGTCATTAAAAATACTGTATAGTGAACAAGCCCGTTTTCAGTTATTCATCATCAGGCTAAATACATCACATATACAACAATATTGTATTGTAGCAAGAAGGACAAATGCATGGTATGAACTGCAGACAACACTAAGCAGGTACAACTGTACAATGAAACAGTGGTGTGAGATGTCCACAAGCAAGCGCTGGAAGACCAATTGTCTGATCAAGAAGGTCATATGACCCGACCTGATCAGACATAGACAGGTACAAAATTACGGGCGGACTGACGTGCCATGAATGGTGAGTCATGCGAACGGGTCCGTGGTACAGACACGTACCCGATGTCTGCGTTCACACATTTAACGGAATACAACACAGATGACATGAATTTGTACTATTAGGTTGATTGTGTTGACAATCTTAGCTGTGCCTCATATGAGAGACCTTCGGCTGTATGGAAAAATGTACATCGACATATTGTTAAGGAACTAACCCCAGTCAAATCAGTCGTTAAGCTTGTATATTAACTGTTGTGTCGCACTAGTGCAATCAGACGTTAATCTTGTAAGCTAGACCTCGAATGAACTGCCAGTTGTAAGGGTCAATTAGAACGAGTGTCCCGTGTCAAAATGAGGTAAGCATACTTTGTTTCACATACGAAAAAGTCTGTGTTGAAGGTATTGTTCACAGAAACGTATCAACAGTTCGGCGTGTAACAGCGTGTTCAGTTTGTGACCATAGTACCTAAACTGCAATTAGTGTTGTGAGACAAGAGCGCAAATGGCGCAAGAATTGTCTATTCGGTAAATCGACACATGGAGTATACGCTTCAATACCACAACAAACAAACACTCATCTGCATGTAACATAGATCCAAGAATGTTACGGTTGTCCATGACCACTTCATGTATGGAAAACATCAATTCATGTCAACTTGCACTCTAATGTTTCTTGTTATTTCACCATCCGAATACATACACATGCCTCATTACTGAGTAGTAGGGTGCGTAGTGTAGTGAGATCACTCGCCCGTCACTACATCAGCACTATACATCTTTATGTTTAAAATAACGTATTTTTGCTTCGACTTTGGTGTCTAATAGCTTGTCGGTTAATAGCGAAATGATAAAATTGATTGCTCCACGGGAACCGATGCATTTGGTAGAATATACCATGATTTTATATGCCCACGTAAATGCTACTTCTCTCCACGAACGATAGCGTGCACACACCTATCACTTTTAGTCTCATGGATTATGAAATAATTTATATTACTATCGTTATTCACACACGTAACAAAACGACACAGCTGATCCTCAAGAAACCATACTGAGGAGTATGTATGACAATTTCCGTTTTCTCACAAATCGTTTGGTTTAATACAGTTTGAGTAATTCTGCACAGAATTATCTAATTTGAAAACCTACCTTTTGTTTTTCCACTTCAGAAGATGTCGTTATTGTTCCGACTTCTGATTTTTTTGTAGCAGGTGCAACAATCGTTGATGAATTGTCCGATACGGAACACTTCTGACGTTACAATCGGAGATGGAAGTGGCAGCTTGTTTAACGCGTTAAAAATTGTCTGATCAAATCCAGTGTTAACCCAAACAAAGGGCAAAATATTTTTTGCATCCTTGAAAATAAGTATCAGATTGAGCTTGCAGGAGATTCGGTCACTTATTAGAAAACTGCTCCCTCCTAATGTGAGTTCACATAAGGATACATCATAAGCCTATAACTAGATGTGATTTCCAACTCAGGACAACGGACCATGGAGTTTGTAGCAGCCTGTCTTATTTCTAAAGTTGATGAACATTTGTAAGCATAATCCACCTTAACCAACTACGTTGCAAATGGAATTGTATTTATGTTGGGACCACCCACTGTATTTACGAATACGGAGGTTTTCCAGACATGTCGGCTATAGTTACAATGATTTCGGTGAGTCGTAGAGAATAGTGTCTTTACTTCAATGTAAAGTGTTTACTCAGCTTACACACGATCGAGTTTTGCTGCAATGTGACACTTGGTGTAGTCAAAATGCATAATGTTCTGATTTGGTCTTTTGTATATTCGTACCTTGTTGTAACTTTTCCAAATGAGGCATTATGTCGTAATCTCTCCGTAGCATTCAATTCCCCTCCAAATACCGATTATCTGATGTACATGGAGAGTGTACCGAGGTGACTTGTGGTTTTTCGTTTAACAGGCTGTTGACTAATTATTCCATTTTAAATGTCATCATCTACAAGAAATAAGATTACTGATGCGCCTGAAACCTCAATTCCTTAATTTTCTTCTCTTTAATCCTAATTTCTGACTGTATTTGTTCTACAGCACGCGACATTCCGTTAATTTTTGGCATTGCCATACTCACAATCTGTCCCGTAGGTATGGTGCCCATTTCGAATATTGCTGCCATAGCAACAAACATGCATACGTGTTCATGCTGTTTCTCTTGCATCTTTCTCATAACATGCTTATCCCGTATTAGTGCCGTCACCTTGACTACGGTTAACTGGATTATGGATCGTATGTGTAGGTAGCTCATTAAGTCGTTGATAGTCTTAGTAACGAGAATTTTGTCCTGCGGTTCTTGTTATGCCACCTTTCAGCTAGTAGACGTGTTTTTAATTACGTGATGGCTAGTTTTCCTTTTCAATCCACAATAAGCGTTGACACCTGTCAACGGTATAGACAAATCAAATGTCAACTGACGTATCTTTGGTTAGGAAGTGAAGAACAATAGGGTTCTTACTCGTCAACGTCGTCGTGTTTGAGTTTGGGGGGAGGGTTAATATCCCAGTAACTATTCCTTTCAGGTAGGTGCATTTGTGACCGCGTGAAATGGTCCATTTGTTGACTCGAATTGTTCCCGTACGAGCACTGGTTTGTAGTTGGATTTTAGGACATTGTTAAGTTGGGAGAAACATCCATACTGTATACATGTGAGCAAAAAGGTCTGATCTTCTGTCCGCCTTGAGACATTATGCCAGAATGCGTCCATATTGACCGAGCGAAACAAGTGTCGAAATTTAATTACTTTCGAAAAGATGGTATATCGTTCTGCGACGAGAACTTCGTAGAATACGGTGCTCAATCGAATTGACACAGTCCATTGTACCTATACATCCATATGTGCGACAAGTACAATACAGTCTGCTTCTGATATGCTGCCGACTCGGAAGGACGACGACGTTCTGGAAGGGACCAGTTTCTGTACATTCAACTTGGTTGTGTATGTGGTGGTAGACATAAAACAAATGGAAATAACTCCATGTTGCTCAAGAAGCGGATAGCTAATATCCACACAGTCACGTCTTCAACAAACAGAAGAAAACGCTAATTATACGGCTTTACGGCCAAAGCACGACAGATCAAAAATTGACAGGAATCGTGTTAGGTACTAGGTAACAGGAGGACCATAAGCACGGATTTGTAACTGAATCTGTTTGACAGCGTGAATGTACCTCTAGAAGCATTGGTGCAGAGAGAATATTTGGGATCAAACAACATTTCACGAGCGATTAATTTGTAGGCATTGGATTTCAATAAGTGAATCAATGAAGTGAGGAAAGTCACCTTTTCCACTGGAAAACTGATTCATAGATCCGAAAAAGTTTGGGAGAGCAATGTAAGCAACGGAGTAGAAAACGTACGTTCACAAACCGGAGAACAAGGTCATGTGCGACTAAGAATGATCTCAAACAGTAAAATACGAGTGTTTGAACTTTAATAAGAGTTTTCCGCCAAATAAAAAAACATCAACATAGCATTATCTATTGTCGGTCAAGGGGCGGAAATAAAACCGATGTGCCTAGTGAGAGGGAGCGTGCGCTAGACCAACCGGTCAACTGTAAGATGTTCTTCTGCTGGCTGAGAGAATAAGAGATGCTTATTTATGTAACAACACAGTTGAAATGATTTTTTGAAAATATGCCTGAAGTCAGTTTGACGCGAGGGGAGAAATGTATAAGGATCTGTATCTTAGAGAACCCCCGAATTTCTGACTAGTGAACGAGAAAATTTCGCTTTTGATCTTGGTAATCAAAGTCGACTCGAAAAAGAGCTCTCTAATGGGATTACGGAAGAGTCCTTGAATATAATGCTTGTTGACACCATCGAAAACACCTACTTAAATTGGATAAGTAAGATTTTAAACAACCACATTCAGTCCAACAGCCGAATGAATAGCACTCGCAAATCCTGCTGACTAGCTTTATTCATTTGACTTGAACTGCATGTGCAACACAATTGCTACATAGTTCGGAACACATCCAGAAGTATGTAACTTACAGTTTATCGTTAAGTACGTTGTGCCAATTGATTACGACGAGCTGTTCTTAAAATTGGACCAAAACTAGAAGACAAGCAACAAATTATTTTTAAATGCTATTAATATTAAAAGCGTATTTATCAAATTCTAGTTATTAAACTGCAGGTATGAACATAGTTTGTTTAGACGCATGACATGAGAAACGAGGGGAAATCGTTAAGTCGTTATACACATGCGATTACGTTCACATAGAAATCTGTAAATGCCCGCCCCCCATCTCTCCTTGACTACTCATAAGAGTGCATAGTGGTGTACCATAACTGAATGTGGAATACGAACGTGCACACGGTTTGCACCATCCGTTTTCTGATTAACCTATCAGATTGATCGGAACCACTACACGCCTGTACACAACCGGCACCACAATAAGCTCGCTCTGTACTACTGACAGTTGCACTCATATACCCCATACGTAGTACAACCCCGAAGAAAAGGTCCGGGAGGCATGTGACTGAGGACCTATGTAGTCCAGCCTATCAATTCTGGTTGGCCACAACATCGGCTCCCCGAATCAGGTTCGCACACCTGCGACTCCATCGAGGTACACTTGATACAGGTTCAACTATGTGTCACACTGGTGACACAAGAGATCGGTTGCATTATCAGCTGTTTACCATTTCCATTCCACGACAGAGAGTAGTTGACTATTACTCCTGGACGACCTTAACGAGAGGGTTGGGCACTATTCAGCAACCTGGCCGGGAGATTTTAGACCTCATGACATTGGCACAATTAACGAAATAGGCGACCGTTTTCGACATCTATATGCTACTGACAAACAAGCAGCAGATTCCACCTGGACGAGAGCGACACCACTGCATGAAGTCACCCACGAGGCAGTCATCGTTTGTTCGTTTATTTCCTCACGCGACAACATAACTTTAACGGAAACGAGTATCAAGCGAAACGATGCCTGGAGCTGAATGCGAGCATGGAGCATAGACTGGTTTGGGTCAAGCAGACTATTCAAGTTTGAATATGCATTTAGTGCAGATCACCTGGATAGCGACTAGTACTGGTTGTTAGGAGGCTGGAGAACTCAGAGACAAGGGTGATGTCTCAACGTGCAGTCGCTGGCTGTCGCAACGTCGCTTCCGCAACCACGACAAAATTTCATAGAGCAGATCGCAACAGCAGTCGTCGGGACGATTGGTATCTGTTGTGTCCTGTTAAGTGCGCAAACGCAGACAACGTATGCGTGTCTGTAACGCGGACCCGACCGCATGATTTACAATCCATGGCACGTCAGTGCACCCATAACCTTGCGGTTGTTTATGTCTGGTCAGACCGAGTAATGTGACTTTCCTGGTCAGACAAGTGGTCCTAAGCATTCCTACGCCTATGTGTTGTTATTGTACAATTTGCCGTCTTGCGATACAGTCGCGCCTGCTTGCCGTTACCTGCAGTCCATACCGTACACTTGTCCTCAATGCTACAGTACAATACTGCCGCCTAACTGTACTTGCCTTCTACATCCACGCTACAACAATTACATAATCTACTGATTACAAACAGCCCAGACCAACCGAGGTCGGATGTGGAAACCACTGGCTTCGAGACGTCCAGAAGTGCCGTACCCGTTGAGATAGGATTGGATTTCCGCTTTCCCAAAGTTGTTCCAAACCCCCAACTGCTTACCAGCGTACCCTTTGTCATATTGTGATGGATTATCAAGCGGGATGTGAGAGTATTCCAACCCTTGGCGGAATACCTCAACGCGAGGGGGGGGGGGGTTCCGTCCAAAAGCCCACAGCGAGCAGATCGGGGACAACG
>LOND01008679.1:0-10323 GCA_014220965.1 Paragonimus kellicotti | reverse complement strand
TACGGATCCCGTCGGTTTTGTTGATCAGCGTCAAGCGGGCGTCTGTTGACCTGAAGTACATATATTGAAAATAGGGTATACCACCGTTTTTGAGGGCTTACGGTAAATACTAAGAACAGGTTATTTCCAGCGACTGATACACAGGTTCGCGGCATAGGCTCAAGCCTTGCTAGCACAAATAGGAATGAATTAGGTTAAATCCCTAATTCGGTCTAACGGGCCAATCCGGAGGTCATTTAGGAACGTGTCAGTGAATTGGGATATGGTCCCTAACACGGCCCAAACGAATGTAACGCATTAACTTTCTGATTAGTCCATCTGTCATACCCTAATTATGGACTTAGTTTGCCCGAAACAGCGTAAGTGGTCAATAAATTAATCCGAAACGACGTAATTCACTCCTAAATTAACCAGAAACGACGTAATCGGTCTTTGATTCAACCCTAAACAACGTAATGCACCCATAAGCGGCCCCAAAAACAGGTATTTCATCTTAAAAGAACTACCCAAACGTCGTGAACCGTCCTGATGCTATGATACACGGAATGAAAAGAAAAACCATCGGAAGTGAATGGTTTAAGTTTATCGCAGTGAATGAAATAAACAGAATGGGTCGTTCTCACGTACACCTCAATCTTTCGTATGTGATTCTGTTTCCTGGAAAAAAATGCAGCAAGACCATCCGCAGGAAAAAAGCACGTAGAAACTACAAATGAACCTGGCGAACGCGACGGAACTGACTAAACCGGGCATATTCAAAGTATTGAAACAAACCAAAGACCCCACCGTACTGAAAGAGCTTAATAAGTATATTAAGTTCAGTACGCAACTGACGGAAGCGAACGTGGCCATCGGGTTTCTGGAACAATGCATAGACCGTTCGGAATTCCCAAAACAGTACTGGACCATCCTTAGAAGAAATCGCATTAACATTACGGGAACTTCACTACGGCGTTTGGCTCTAAACGAAAAGGACACGTGGCTGAGCAGAATATATGACCTAGACCACAAACGGACGGTCGCTGAGGGGATACTAACACAATTAACGCCTAATGAAGCAAATGAGTTCGAAAATTATGTCCATCAGATTATGGCCGAAAGACGAGAAAAGAAGACATTAAGACTGCAAAAGCAACTCAACCCAATCAAACCAAGGCCGAATTTCCGAGAAATCCTGAGCGGTACGTGCATAATTTCTCTTCTTTTCCTTGAATAAAGTTGCTCTCGAAGTACTTTCGCTAGGACCGAAATTCTGTTGTCCTAAGAATAGATTTAGACAGTTAGACTTAGAAACCCAATTTGAAAACCTTTATGATCAACTGAGTGATCTCCAACCATCTTCAGCTGTTAATGCTGAGATGCTCAAAGTAACCCTAGTTCAATCTTGTTATCAATATCTGACCCGAAAATCAATGGCTAGAAACCTATTGACAAAGGAGCACTTGGCTGCACTGAAATCTCTAAGACAGAATGAGAATATAATAATATCTAGACCCGACAAAGGCGCTGGAATCGTCCTCTTAGATAAAGCCGATTACTTAAGCAAAATGAATACATTATTGGAAGATAAAACAAAATTTGTTTGTGTACGAAATGAGAAGGACAAAACAACAGTTATTGAGAAGTCACTAACGAAAACACTTAGATGTATGAAGCAGAAGGGTCTGATAGATTCTGCAACTTTTGAAAGAATTAGACCAGTAGGCACTGTAATTCCGAGACTCTATGGGTTACCCAAGGTACATAAAAACGGCGTACCACTACGACCGATTTTAGATATGAGCAATTCTCCGTACCACGCAACGGCAAAATGGCTTGCCACGCTGTTAGAGCCAGTTAGGAAAAAACTAGCCATTCATAGCTTGAGGGATTCTTTCGAATTTGTTGAAACATTAAAGCAACTGAACATACTAGGCAAGCGTCTATTCTCGCTTGACGTCACATCCCTCTTCACCAATATCCCACTCAGTGAAACGATTGAGTTTCTCGGACAGTATATTGAAAATAATGATATCAACGTGGGAATACCAGTAGAAGAACTAAAGCAGTTATTGTATCGCTGCACATACAACGTTCAGTTTAAATTCTCCGGCAAGTTATACCGTCAAAAGGACGGGGTAGCAATGGGATCGCCACTAGGCCCATTGTTAGCTGACATCTTTATGGCAAAGCTAGAGTGTAGTTCATTAGCTGATCAAATAAAATCAATCACCCTTTACAAGCGCTATGTAGATGACATCATCTGTGTGGCAGATGAATCTATGAGCCTCAATGATATACTGACTCATTTCAACTCTGTGCATAAAAATATTCACTTTACCCTAGAACCCGAATCACCCGTAGGTATAGCGTTCCTAGACGTGCTCATGTCTCGTCGCGAGGATGGCACGATACAACGGAAGGTGTATCGTAAGGCAACTTGGACGGGCCAGTATACAAACTTCAATAGTTTTGTACCAGTAAGACAAAAAAGGAACCTAATCCGATGTCTGATAGATAGGGCCACAAAAATATGCTCGAGCGACAGCATTGAAGAGGAAAGACAGTTTATATTTAATACGCTCGTTGAAAATGGCTATCCGGAGGAGTTTATTCATAAAAATATGCTAATGAGCGCTAAGATAGACAAACCACAAACTGCAGACAAAGTCTGTTTATATTTCCTTGCCCTTCAAGGGTGATGCTGTCGCGGAAACCATAACCAAGAAGCTTAATACAGCAATCAATAAGACATTTTGCAGCTCAACTACGCGTTCAGTTTACTTCCACACCAGTATTGCGCTCCCAGTTGAAAGATATATTGCCTGTTCATGCCGCCTCTTTTTATGTTTACCGTTTCGTTTGTTCCTGTGGAACAAGCTACATAGGCCGCACAACACGGCGATTATCCGAACGCATTCGGGAGCACCAACCGATGTGGCTGACGCGAGGATCGATAAGGCCCTGTTCGTCTGCGATCGCTACGCATTTGGTCGAGTCAAACCACCTGATTAATCGGACAGATTCATTCAAGCCAATCTATCAAATACGTGGGATACAATCGAAACAGGTCAAAGGTCGTATACTGTCAATTGCAGAGGCCATCGCAATTCGACTACACTCACCACCACTGTGCGCTCAAAAACGGCTAGTCAAAACATTGAACCTTCCATGGCCGTGTACGCAACCCAGGATAAAAAATAATTCTCCATTTTTAAACTTGCGATTTCATGCTAAACGACAACACAGTTGAATAAGACTCGTGGTGTGCACAACTTAGCGCCTTCGAAAATCATTTGTATTATTTTGGACAGCTTAGAGGGAACAGCTAATTCGTTGAGGTGACGAAGCCGCCAGAGTTGCCACGGATGAACTGGTGGACGGTTGAAATGGCGTTGACGGTAGCGTGGGAATAAGGGGACAGGTGTCTGGGAGAGGACTCAAAAAGCGGGCTGGTAGATGAAGTGGGGACGGCCGGAGAAGGCCGGTTGGGGGTAACTGCTCAATCAGGCATTCCAGTGAGACAGATGAGACAGTGAGATGCGGAAGTACGGGGGGACGAAGCAACGGGACGGCGAACAACAGTGCTTGGAATGCCTTCACTGGAGGACGCATATGTGGAGCCCTTCTGCTTTCCTGAATGGTCACCTGGTTTCACGACGAACGCCAGATATGGTGTAGCATTTACGGGCGAACAGCTGTCGGAGTTCTCGGATGATAACTTGGGCGGAGGATTATTGGGACGTTTGCTAACAGCCGAAAGAATTTATGGGCACATCAGCAATACCCGGACCTCTGACTCCGTTTCTTCTATTCGCAAACTTACATCAGATGAATCTACATCTGATGTGGTCTCCGCCTTTTTAGCGCAACCACGGGCTTGCAAATGGTCGTCTAAAGACAAAGATAATCACAAATCCATTACCCGTTGTGCTGATAACCCTGACAGATATCTTCGCGGATTCCGGCGGGGAAACCCAATGATCTCTCACAGCTGTGGTAAACTGAAGAGAAGGGTAATTTGGCCACGATGCTATACCACCGTGTATCCACGTGGAACTTAGCACCGCGCAACATAGTTCGCCGTCATCCAGAAAATTTTGCAACGTTGTACACCTGCAGTGGAAGTTCATTACTTGTTACAAATGACATGTAATGGATGATAATGCAAAATGAATGCAAGGCGAAACTTTATTCTTCTTCAAATGACGTTTTATTTACAGGAATGCAAAAGGGGTATGAAAACAAAAAGTGATTGAATGGTGAACAGCAAACCTTTAGCTTTAACGCGAGGCACACTTGTTATGAAAACGTGTGACGAAAAACCATTGACAACAAACATATGCAGGTAGTGAGGGGAAAAGCCATGAGTGGAGAGAGGCCGGAACGTGATGGAGGGACGACAACGCACAATGCAAACTTCAGAATTAGGGTTGCGTACATCTACAACTACGCAGGGAACATCGCTATCAAGGACAACGTGGTTTGGGAGAGTGTTTAAAACAAAATGGATCACTTACTAAACAGTGAGCATCAAGGTAACAAAAGGACAAAGGATAGGTATACCAACATCAAGATGGACGACTTCAACAGGAACAGAAACGGAAGTTCTGTCTGATGAACGTCTGTGCAGTTGTCCTACTGGTCGCGTTGTTTCATTAAGCATCGACTTTAATTTGTACATGAAAGACTCGAACGGAAAAGCAGAAAAGTGATCAAGTGAACCATGCGTGGACACATCATCGGCAAGGTGTTCCAACGAATGCACGTTGTATACCATCTCTGCTGGACAATACAACTTGTAATAACTCAACGAAAATACGTTCATTGATTGTTTTACGATGTCATAATGAGTAACGCTAAAGGAGGGTGACAAGAAATATATACAATTGCAGACAAATCTAAAAAGTTGCAATACTTATCATCGTCCAAAATATTGCGCAGGGCCACCGGTCCGATATATAATAGAAATTGTCGGCACTCCGTAGCCTTCCAGGTCTTAAAATCCGTAAGTCCGCGGCACTTGTGGGGAACTTCACAAAATAGGCTCCTCCAGCACTCCAAAATCCTATCGTTTATGCGTTGGAGAGCTTGTGAGCCTATACGAACGTTTCTGGATACTGGCCCGGATGTCCAGTTGTTTACCATACGACGGACAACGCCCAGACACACGGAGTGCATATAGTCAATGGGGAAAGTGGTGATCATATCGACCGGCAGCGACATAAATAGGGACAGGGATGTAGGCGTGCGATGCGAAACGATGCGTTTGTTCGAAGAGAACCAGTTTGCGGCGTGAACGTGACTTTCCGTCCGCAATATACTCCTCGTTGATCGCACTTATCACAGCCATGGTATGCACCGTGCCCACGTTCACGTTCAATGTAAAAGCAGGCCGGTGTATCACAGATTACCGCTTCTAACCAGACCTTAACGGGAACATCGTTGATAAGTATGCCACTGCACGGCACATCATGCGATTCTTGTATCACGGCCGAAAGATACACGTTGACGTCTTCCGCTTTGCTGCTTCCTCTACAGGCTACAAATGCAAACGGTTAAGTTGCGATCGGCCCATTCAAGTGACACAGCACAAGCCATATTGTGAACCTCCCTGCATTCGTTGGTGATAAACCATCCACATTCAACTGGATTCCAACGGACGTCACATGGTGTAGCCGCCAGCTTGTAATAGCATTCACAATGCCCTTAACCAACCCTAAATGAGCATATTCGCCCGGATAAACGACACGTATGGGCGAACTTCGCGGCGTCGACAACAACGTTCGCGCATCACTGGGTAACTCCGGTATTCTTTCCTTCAAGATGCGTAAAAGTCGTGTCACCTGCACTTTAGGAGTGTTGCTGGAAATTGCCCAGTCCCGGAGACGGTCGACAACGCTAGCGTCAGGAAGATCAGCTTCCGGATCCTGCACACCAGTTCCTGTAGGTTATCCGGTATATCTGAAATCAATCGTTTTATGATTATTACAGTTTAAATTGGCTTCAGATAGCGGCTGTGATCCATGTTTCCGGTACGGACGTCATAGTGGGTGCAGAACGTTTGCAGACGTCCACATTTTCCAATGATTCCTGTGCATTACGGCAAATGAACGTTACACATTTCCATAAATGATAGAACGACTGGCTTACACTTCAGAAAAAAAACTAAAGCTTTAATAAGAAGATTAATGTCCCTTACTTAAGCGTTATCGCGGTGATGAACAGACATTATCACAAGTTTGGCAAACCTTCACAAGCAGTAGGCAGGTCCAGCAGGGCGTGAATTTGAACACAGCGCGCGTGAACAATCGAAGCGGTTGGAGTTCGGCTAAACAAATAACTGGTTTATACGTACAACAAATACCTCCTCAATTTTAACGCAATTCTTTTGTGTTATGTACTGTTGCATGCAACCCGGCCGTTTCTACTCTGATTGTCCGTTGCACTTACGGACCAACTTTGGGGCAACGTGGAGACACCGGGGGACAGCGTTCTTCCGAAGGAGGGGTCCAACAACAATCCTGTAAAAGGAAACAATACAGACAAGCATGAGCCAAAGGCCCAGTAAGCCATGCACACGACTTACACAAACGGAAACTAAAACGGCGTCAACACAGCAGCACGCTCCGTCACACAATTCAAATTCAACCTGTGTGCGCTTGCTGGTTTCGACCGCACGTTATATGCACATCATGTATTATATAAACAGGGAGTATGCTGGCACACAGGAGATTATATACATTTTCGCCAACCAACACACTATTGGTCAGAAAAATCCAACCCTACAATTTTCCGAAACAACCCTAATTCAATCCCAACTGATCCCCTAATTGGTGCTAGCAGGGAGGTTTCCAAATCTAGTCGGTTTTTTTGCTCTGTGTCAAGCGGGCGTTTGTTGACTCGAAAAGCAGACAGTGAAAACAAGGCGTAACATCACTCTTTGAGATTACAGTAATTATCAAGAACAGAATGACATGACTTACATGATGGATTTCTAGGTAAACGGGAATCAAGCAGTGCTTTAAGGCGATCTCCAGAAGCGTTCCTTACGGCCGCAAAAAGGTTAATAATACTGTAAGAAAAGAACTGCTGCCTAAGGAAGGTCCGAGAACAAAGCCTGGAAAGCTTCCTGTTATGTCCTCGCTGGTTTTGAGCATGATAGCGGCCGGTGAACGCATTCGCTACAATGAAGAACTGTTTTACGAGACCTATTCTAAAAAGGGGTACCTCAAAATTTGGTTCAAATTCTGTCACTGCCATTGCCTACTCATATTCTTGCCCTATTGATGCGCATCAATAGGGCATGCCCTGTGCATATATGTAACCCGAATAATTCAATACGTAGCAAATCAGTTCGGTATTAGACGACGAATAACAGCAATCGTATACAATTTTCTGATGCGCAGGGCATTCCCTAATAGTGCGCATCAATGGGGCAAAAATATGAGTAGACAATGGCAGCGCCAGACGATATAGTATCCGTTTCTGTATATCGCTTGATGCTATCGACATTGACCCGTGTCAACTCTAGCAGTGCTGAGACGCAGCAAACGTTGACTGAGGCAGTGAACATTTTCGGCCGGTATGCGCGAACTGTCCGTACAAAACGGCTATACAGTGCCATCAGTGCCAGAAGTGGTATCACTTCAAATGCACTGGCCTCAACGAAGACCAGTACAAGCAGCTTGCCTCTTCAGCTCTCATTTTATCTGCATGAGCTGCAGGTTTGACGACAGCCAAGGCACCGCTTTACCCATGAATGGTCACGCGCGCACCACGAAAAGTGGAGCTGTAATACAGTTCGTTGTCGTGTGATTGACGCCATTTGAGTTTTTGACTGAGTAAGTTGTGTGCATGACTTACTGGGCCTCCGGCTCATGCTTGTCGGTTT
The DNA here is from genome assembly GCA_014220965.1 of Paragonimus kellicotti. Lineage (NCBI taxonomy): Eukaryota > Metazoa > Platyhelminthes > Trematoda > Plagiorchiida > Troglotrematidae > Paragonimus > Paragonimus kellicotti. The sequence continues at coordinate 2,450 of LOND01008679.1, read as the reverse complement.
TTGTTACCATTCCAGATTTCCGTTTGGCCCTCGTCCTTCAGGAGAACACTGTTTCTCGGAGCCCACACTCCACTGCACATTACAGAGCGACGCAGAGAACTTCCGACTGCCAATGCGGGGCTCTTCTAAACTCTGTATCTTTCTATTTCTCCTATGGTGGTTGGTTTAGTGCGTACGTGCACTAAATTAACGCCTTCCCAGGTATACGCAATAATACCAGACGCGAAATAAGAATACCACTAATTGCGGGAGACCGAAAGTATATTATACGATAATTACAATAGGTCTCAATCAGCGCTAAACGACACCGATACGCGGAAATAGCTAGGGAGGTTAAGGATCCGACCGTCGAGCGCGCGAGCAAGCCGGAAAAGTGTGTAAGGCGCCATTGGCGCGCATAGGCCGACAAGCATGCAAACAAACAAACGCGATCGCATGCAACAAGCAGACGGCAGGCAAAGATCCTTAAGATCCTATGTACAATGTGAACTATGATTTTGGGAAGAATTTTACACATCGTACAGCAGGCAGACCGGGGTTATCTCCAGGACGCTACAGAAAGATGGACGAGTATCAAAGGGCTCTGTCTGGAGTGAAGTTTGAACTACAGTCCTTGAATGAGCGCATGGCGCTGACACTCCCTGGTGTTGCGATCACCGAGAGGGCAGTTGTTCCGTCAACTGCGCATAAGTAGGAGGTGTAGTGAATAAATGGGTATGCGCTAGACCCTCGCCCATTCACAATTTAAAATGCCTTTCCTGAAGAGCAGTCGAAACGTAGTCCCAACAAGGCTGCGTGTAATCGGTAGACCAAGATCTTTGTGGTAAAAATCTTTTTGAAGTTGCCGAAGTTGTTAAAATTTTGATACGTGTTGCAGTTTCTGAAATCGTAGAATTCTGTTGCTTGAACATTCTTTTGTTTTAATCTTCCGAAGACGTAAGCAAGGAGTGTGCGGTAGTTTAATGACAGGGATTAATGGAAAAATAACAAAATGTGCATTTCCCGTTATTTGGGAAAATTAATGGCGGAATATAATGAAAAGCGATGTCATAGACGTGGAGACATGCTTTTATTTAAATCTGAATGTAATTAGGCAGGAAAGGTGATAATACTTCCGACGATTGAACCGTTGTTGGATGGCGTAGGATTACGGTACATGATCGTAAAAATTCCTTAGTGGAAAGCATAGGACGCTGTGTGTGTGTGTGTGCCGAAATGGACCATGTAGGCCAATCAGAAGCGCTGAAATCTCCGAAACACACGGGATGACAGAACTCTATAGGAAAACCCGAACGAACGGTGTGACCGACATTGCACAATCTCTGCTCTCAAATGCACCATGTAGACCAATCACGGAAGGAGAAAGTCGAGAGAATCACACACTGACAAAGGTGTGTGTGTCAACATTGAAGACCACATCAAACGACGGCGAGATAGTTGAAATTGAAAATGAAAATTAATTTTCGATCATCTCGAAGAATCGGAATGACACCAATAGTAAAAGTGTTAGGATTGAAAGAAAATGCAAATATTAGTTCAGGCGGAAATCAGCCACCGATTATTGAATATGAAATTGAACAGGAACGACTTGGCCAATTCGATCGGAACATAGACTGAACAAGTGAACTTGGTTGAATTGCGTCTATGCGGTTTATGGTTGCAAACGATGCAAACACTAGTGATCGACTATTGAAGGTTCGAGAGAAGGCATCCTTCCGACGTATACTGCACATTTATTGCGAGTGCGAACCAATGACGACTAGCGCATTTCGGACACATGATTGGTCCACAGGGTGCGTGATGGGGTAGAGAGGAAACCGTGTCATAGGAAGGGGGTATACCTGATGGGGGGAGCTATCATTTATCTGTAGCCTACAGCTTGTTGGATCATGAGAATTACGCCTTTTCTAAAGCTGGGAACGTAAGATACGTCATAAAACATTTTAACGTAGAATTATACGCAAGAACTGGACAAGTCAGTGATATTTTCTTAGTTATATTCTGCTTGCATAGCCCTCGGTTTCTACCACTATTGCACATTTTCCATGGAATCATGACGTACTCTGTAATGCCGACGAGGTCACCTGCTGGACGAGTGAAAGCAAACAGCACTCCACGCTTACATACATAACTGCTCCATCCATTTGTCCTACTTCACGAGTTAAGTCAAGCAGTAGTCCATGCTTAGACACTTATAACTGCTCCATCCGTTGCCATACCTTACGAGTTAAGACAAGCAGTACATCAGGCTTAAACACTTATGACTGCTACATCCATTTTCCCTACCTTGCGAGTTAAGCAAACCGGTACTCCATGCTTAAACACTTATAACTGCTACATCCATTTGTCCTACATTACGAGTTAGTCAAGCAGTATTCCACTCTTAAACACTTATAACTGCCCCATCCATTTGTCCTACATTACGAGTTAGTCAAGCAGTATTCCACTCT
>LOND01008678.1:0-17090 GCA_014220965.1 Paragonimus kellicotti | reverse complement strand
CTCAGATACACTTCCCTGGTTCATGTTGCACAAAACACACCGGCACGCAACTATATCGTCAGGCTCTGCAGGACGCGTTACGGTGTGTGTGTGTGTCTTTTTCTCTAACGGTCAGGCACTTTAGCTTTCCTCATATCCAAATGTAACGCGAAGCATGGCAACCTTTACCGGGTTCAAGGAAAACAACATTGAGCACTGTAACACTTTCTGCCTACACAAGAAGACAATAACACCTCCATCTGGTCCTCAGAAGGCGTCCGCATGTTAGGTGGCTCGCTAACGGTTCGCCAGAAAGACAGCAGTTGTTACCTAAAATTAAAATTCAGAGATATAGAGCGTGCCTGGTATTAGCACCCTTACTAGATGGCTGATTTATTGGAGATCACCTCTACTGGTACCCTTACGCGGAGTTACTTCAATGTTACCGCCGTAGCAGTTTACGTGAACTTTGAGTGTAAAGTTACTACAAACCACTAATATCAGAATTAGTGTGCTGGAGTAGGTACCGCAGCTTCACTCGTGGCTGTATAATAAATCTGCGTCATCTACACTACTGTATACTGTTTTTTTTCTAAGGAAACACTGTTTTAGCCATTACCGTTGGGAACGCCACTCAATAGTCTAATGCTTGTTTGAATTCTCACGGTAGACAGGAGTTCCCGTAGACATTCGTCCTTTTGGCGGCTTGCGTGTGGTTGTGCTAAGGGTTCTCTCAGACACCTTCCTCGTTTACGTTAAAGTCTGCTTGTTATACGACCCACTGTCTTTTCGTTACGACTTCCGAATCGCTTTCGTGTATGACCTGGAAACCCTGGATGTACGAACCAAAGGGCAGGGAATTTGCAACACGATAATCAAGGTGATCTTTCGATCTATGAATTTTCACGCAGACCTCCAAATCTTCCACAGCGTCGCATGACCGGAAACTAATCTTGATCCCACAACAAACGGGACAGGGTAATATAAAGAATTTTGTGAGTGCTTTTACAAAAACGGTAATGATATCACTTTTGTTTATTATTCTGAGTTTGTTACACTCGATAAAGATTACAGTTCAGGCTCTTACTTGCATGTCACTGATGAACTCTGCGTTATATCATTTTGGGATATCTGTTCATTCTAATCTCACACTGTTCGGAGTAAGTAGTTGCTATAAATAACAACAGGTCGAACGCCTGACGTTGGCGTCAAGAACGATCAATCCGATCCCCCCAGTTGATCGAACGGCTGCTCATCCATGGTTTGAAACATCGTCCATGTTATTTTGAGGGTACTCATCTCCAATCCTAGAACATCTGCAAACACACTCTATTGTTCCACATCGGATGAGCTGGTAGACTCAGTCTGTTGGACACAAACAATTAGATCTCGGTGCTGGCGGTTTTTACCAGTTTACCGGGGCCATTTGGGTACGTGTTTAGTGGGACGAACCATTAAAAGGTCAAATAAGAGATGGCGACTAGATGAATGACTTGTGTTCATCAAAAGTTACCTGAACGGTTGTCATCGAGCCGCAAGTAAACACATTATTGTAAACCCTCGAAAGGGTACGCTGGTTCGTCGTCGATATAGCAGTGCGCCTGACAAAAATCGGATTCTCTTCCCGGTAATAATCAACACGGAAAACCTCGGTCTCGAAAACACCGCGACTGTCCCCGTAATTTGCTCCCAAGACAAGCCAAAAGACGCGTGCAAAAACAGCTTTGTTCCGTCCCAAAACGTGTGCAACAAGGCGAAAAATACAAGGTATTTATATAGTGCGTAGTGACCTAAAAACATTCTCGAATCAGAAAATAGAAGGACAGTTACCGAAAAAATAGTTAGGGTCACTAAGCCACCAATGAGCATAGCGGAATAAAGGTCGGACAGGTAAAAAATAACCAAGGTTACCTCTCGACCGTTCTGGACAGTTCCGCTCATTCTGATTGGATTAATCGTTTTTCTCGAGCACGGAGGCGGTTTTGGACGGAAAAAATGGACACCTCAAGAGACAGGGTTTGTAGAGAGGTCAGCAAGTTCGTAATGCTATGCTTTACGCAAAAATCATTATCTACTTTCACCTGAGGTTGTTGACAACAGGATGGCTTACAGTCAAGGTGAGCAACCTTAGCTCTTCCACAATCACTCCGGAAATTATCCAAACCGTTTCAGAAAGTTGCAAGCTAGTTCCGTAGAAATCGATCTAATCTGTATGCAAGGAATTCGGTCAGATCTACTAAAACGTATGTTATCTTTCAAAAGGTGGACTGTCGTTTTGTCTGTAAGATAAATATGATGTTTGAATTATTCTCAAAGAAGTTTTGGACAACTGGTCATATTAGCATTGTTCATAATAATGTCCTGCCACAAAAAATGATGCACAATCAACTGACTGCTCGGTTATTTCATCTTCCTCTTTAATTTATACATCAAATGTCTCTAAGTGTGTTCCAGTGATTTAGTTTATAAATATTATGCTTATATCTTGAATGCCTTACGAAATGAAAATCTAAAGACTGGCCGAGAAAAGTAACAAAATGATCAATGCACATCTCAGCAAGAAAACGATACATGGTTTTAAATCCTTGTAGGTGTGCAAGACTAGTAGTATTTATTATTCATTCATTTCTAATACTGATTGAGTTAATTCCAGTGGAAAATTGTTAATCTCTTAACTGTATCTGTGTATAAGAGACAACGTGTTAATGAGGTCTGGCTAAGAATTGGACATTTGTCTGAACTTGACTGTCGCTTGAAATACCCACTAACTTCCTCATACCTTACTAAACTAATCGCCATCGGTAGAGTGTTACCACATAGGCCGGACTTCCGTTGACCATTCAAGCCTCTCTGTTCCAAGTGGACTCACTGCCTACTTGCCAACTAATTTGGTTCTGTTCGCTTCCACACATACGATATTTTCCCCAACACTGTGCTATATGCTCACTGTTTCTGTGTCCAAAGTCAATAGTTTAAGACTGTTCGTACACACTTACGGACACAAATCCATATTGTTGTAAACACCCGAAAAAATCTATCGGATTGACAACAGAATATAAGACCGCCTGAAGGAATTCGAATTTTCCGTCCGGTGATAAACAAAACGAAAGCTGTGGTCTCAAAGAATGATACAGTGGACCTCACCAGTTGTTCTCCAGCCCAAAACCAATGACGAGTTCAACCAGTCACTTTATTCTGCCGCTAAACGTGTCATGAGTGAAAAAGTACAACGGTATGTTCACTGGGCATGGTGACTTGCAACTATTCTCGAATCAAATGATTGATGGACAGTTAACAAATAATAGCAGTCAAGGTCAGCAAACAACCAATGAGCTTGGCCGAAAAAAACGTCGAGTCGTTAAAAAAATTAATGAAGGTTGTCCCTATGCTGTTTTGAGAATTTTCGTCCGTCTTGATGGATGGAATTCGTTCTATCTAAAAAGTGTGTATTCCCTGTGTCGCATTGCTTCTTTTTAATACCACTGTAGATTTAGAACATGCCACTGTTTTCTTTTTGTGGTTGGGAAATTCTAATAACCCTTGGAATGGCCATTGGAATACTTTTTCATCCAAATTGAGTAAAATAAATCAGGTTCTGGTTAGTTCTTGTTGTAGTTGTTGATTTAAACAAGTCCTGTTTCCGGAGATAGTCCTTTCGTGATCACAATACCTCATTGTCTCAGAAAATACTTTTTTCGTTTGTAATCTGTACAATACAAATGGACTAGAAGATTGTGAAGCACTTCGCGTTCTATTTTACAATACGGTGCGAAATTCACAGTTAGAAACTGCTTTGAACTCAGTGGGGCTGTCTCTAGAGGTGACCACAAACCTGCACATTATCAAAAACAACAATCTCTATTGCAGGAGTGTACAATCATGCAACACGCCCGATTTTATTAAATTGCTCGATGGACAATTGCTATTTTAGACTTACACTGCGGTGGCCTGGTAAAAACAAACAGTGACCACCATAATTCCGTTTTGTTCATTACCGAGGGATACACGGTTCGTACTGTGGACGAACAACCTGATATTCGAGCGTGTCCGGATCTCAAGTGAATAGGTAAACAGAAACCACCCAGTTCATACCTGTCTCTTATACACATCTAGCTAGTGAGCACTATGCCAATCCGTCCATCACTATTGTATCGTAAGTGGTCCCAGTAGACAGGACACGCTGTACGATGCAGCCTGGCCACGCAATCCATACATACCACGCACCGTGGTAGTGACGGTTACAGTCATGCCACAGCAGTGTGCGGCCCTCGTTCGTCCACTCGAATCTGAGGCCTGTAGTGCTTGGGCCCCGGCATCATGGTGACACCTTAGTGCTGTTTTGTCTCCACTCTCTGTTCCAATGCACCAATGTGGTCCCTTCTAGTTGACTCAGAACCTTCGGCAGCACAGAAGCCTTAAATTCCACTTTCCACCCAAGGTGTACTGGTTGAAGGAGATAGCCTGGTAAGACATCGTCCTTGATCAGTTAGCCTGCATTCCTACATACAGCATTCTTTGAAAGTCGCCCACGCTCTTTTGCAAATATTTGGACTTCGGATATATCCCAAGCTTGCGAGTTCGTTGCATGATGACCCGGATTTCAGACGGAGTCAATTGACGCGTTCGCCTGTATCACGACTGATCGATCGATCGATCGGATAGCGCACTTGTCTGGGTGTGCGAACGTGTGTTCAAATCGCGTTCCGAGTCCAGGCATGTTCAGGCGCAGTTCTTCCGCTAGAGGCACTGTATGAGCAGAGCACGGGATGGACTCCTGCAGAATGACTTGTGAGAGATTTTATTGTGGATGTGTGTTGAGGTGTCCATTTTTTTCGTCCAAAAACTGCTCCGTGTTCGAGAAAAACGATTGATCCAATCTGAATGAGAGAACGGTCCAGAACGGTCGAGAGGTAACCTTGGTTATTTTGTTACCTGTCCGACCTTTATTCCGTTATGCTCATTGGTGGCTTAGTGACCCTAACTATTTTTTCGGTAACTGTCCTTCTACTTTCTGATTCGGAATGTTTTTAGGTCACTACGCACCATATAAATACCTTGTATTTTTCGCCTTGTTGCACACGTTTTGGGACGGAACAAAGCTGTTTTTGCACGCGTCTTTTGGCTTGTCTTGGGAGCAAATTACGGGGACAGTCGGGGTGTTTTCGAGACCGAGGTTTCCGTGTTGATTATTGCCGGGAAGAGCATCCGATTTTTGTCAGGCGCACTGCTATATCGACGACGAACCAGCGTACCCTTTCGAGGGTTTACAATAATGTGTTTACTTGCGGCTCGATGACAACCGTTCAGGTAACTTTTGATGAACACAAGTCATTCATCTAGTCGCCATCTCTTATTTGACCTTTTAATGGTTCGTCCCACTAAACACGTACCCAAATGGCCCCGGTAAACTGGTAAAAACCGCCAGCACCGAGATCTAATTGTTTGTGTCCAACAGACTGAGTCTACCAGCTCATCCGATGTGGAACAATAGAGTGTGTTTGCAGATGTTCTAGGATTGGAGATGAGTACCCTCAAAATAACATGGACGATGTTTCAAACCATGGATGAGCAGCCGTTCGATCAACTGGGGGGATCGGATTGATCGTCTTGACGCCAACGTCAGGCGTTCGACCTGTTGTTATTTATAGCAACTACTTACTCCGAACAGTGTGAGATTAGAATGAACAGATATCCCAAATGATATAACCAGAGTTCATCAGTGACATGCAAGTAAGAGCCTGAACTGTAATCTTTATCGAGTGTAAGCAAACTCAGAATAATAAACAAAAGTGATATCATTACCGTTTTTGTAAAGCACTCACAAAATTCTTTATATTACCCTGTCCGTTTTGTGTGGGATCAAAGATTAGTTTCCGGTCATGCGACGCTGTGGAAGATTTGGAGGTCTGCGTGAAAATTCATAGATCGAAAGATCACCTTGATTATCGTGTTGCAAATTCCCTGCCCTTTGGTTCGTACATCCAGGGTTTCCCAGGTCATACACGAAAGCGATTCGGAAGTCGTAACGAAAAGACAGTGGGTCGTATAACAAGCAGACTTTAACGTAAACGAGGAAGGTGTCTGAGAGAACCCTTAGCACAACCACACGCAAGCCGCCAAAAGGACGAATGTCTACGGGAACTCCTGTCTACCGTGAGAATTCAAACAAGCATTAGACTATTGAGTGGCGTTCCCAACGGTAATGGCTAAAACAGTGTTTCCTTAGAAAAAAAACAGTATACAGTAGTGTAGATGACGCAGATTCATTATACAGCCACGAGTGAAGCTGCGATACCTACGCCAGCACACTAATTCTGATGTTAGTGGTTTGTAGTAACTTTACACACAAGAGTTCACGTAAACTGCTACGGCGGTAACATTGAAGTAACTTCCGCGTCTCGGGTAACGTAGAGGGTGATCTCAATACATCAGCCATCTAGAAGGGTGACTAATATAGGAGGCTCTATATCCTATAAATTTTAATTTTAGGTAACAACTGCTGTCTTTCTGGCGAACCGTTAGCGAGCCACCCAACATGCGGACGCCTTCTGAGGACCAGATGGAGGTGTTATTGTCTTCTTGTGTAGGCAGAAAGTGTTACAGTGCTCAATGTTGTTTTCCTTGAACCCGGTGAAGGTTGCCATGCTTCGCGTTACATTTGAATATGAGGAAAGCTAAAGTGCCTGACCGTTAGAGAAAAAGACACACACACACACCGTAACGCGTCCTGCAGAGCCTGACGATATAGTTGCGTTGCTCTACACATGCATGTCATAATGAAGTATCAAGTGTAAAGTGAATACGAACTAAGCAATAAACTACGCAAGATAGCGCGCATGGAGATGGACACGCTTCCCTAGCGGGTCTTGGGTTGAGAAGGGAACACTTCGGGACAGATGCGGGAAGTAATGCCAGTGCTAACTCGGAGTTTGAAGTCATCGGAAATTGTTCCGTTGATGTTTGTATTGTCAGGCTGAAGGGTGAGTCAGTGAAGGAGGGTTCGGGGCGGTCGATCGAAACTGTGAGGTGTTGACCAAACTTTTCAATCGCAGTTTTTCCCAGATCATTTGGTGACACGTAAAGATCAAGTATACGGTTGTTGCAACAGTTCATTGACAAAGTCCGTTCGCGGAAGCCCGAACTCACAAATACTGAGTTCTGTAGGTATGTAAGACAAGGATTGTTAAAGAAAGAAAATGTCGTCCGTGTACTGGATACCAGGGAAGTGACTGTACACACGTAAAAGTACACCAACTCCGGTTTGCACGCACCATCCTGGCTGACCTAGACAAACTGATGTCGTTCATTTTTGTATTCAAGCGAGCTTCTCCTCTTGCTTGTTGCTGACAGGTAGAACGCACAGAAAGAATGATTGAACAACTTCGCACTAGCTTTATGAGCCTTTTAACCTCCCATTTGATGTATAGATAGACCGTCATCTAAAACCGGCTGGAACCATTTGGATTCATGCCGGTAAGGGTAAAAACAATTTGTTTGAACCTCTCAAACCACTTGAATTCAAAGTAAGTGTAGGTCTTTTAACACTGACGGTCGAGGACATCAATGCCTAGTAATTCCATACACCTACCGAAACTGCGCTATCCTCCAACTGGCTCCTGAAAGAAACACCATCAGAGAATTTGGCTGAGTGATTCTGAATTTTTATATACGTCACACTATCCCACTTCTTATTACCACATGTCTTAGTTTTAAGTCGATAACACTCGGAATTCACGATAGGCGTAAACGACTGAAAGTAGCTTTTAGTCTCGAGATAATGAAACGTTACTCATAAGTAAACGTGGTAGGCCGTTTAGAAGCGTCGATCCAATCGTTCTTATTATGAGGTCACAGGCACATTCGTCATCAAGGATATCTCATTAGCACACGCATTAACGTCCAAGACCAGGTATGGCAAAGAAATGCAGTGCTAACGAACACTAACAAGAGTTCAGTGTATTATCTTGAAAGCAGGCGACGAAAATGTCTAACGGAATGGAAAGTTCTGAAAGTAGGACTGAATTTCAAATTAGCACGTAAACTTTTTATGGAAGTGTATGCTTTACTAGCTAATAGGTTTAGCTGATTTTCTCCTAAATTTGGGTCATGACTGTCAAGCTGTCAGTTCATAAGTTTGATTCGTGGAAGAAGTGTACTTCTTGTCGATGAAACGTAAGGCAACAGAAAGTGCTCATAGGCCTGAACAGGTAATTTGGTATCAGGTTTATCACCTAATTTGTACGGTGCATTCAGCCCAAAGACTATAAATGCCTTCATGCTATCAGTGAACTTGTGTAGTTAGTTTGCCAGCTAAGGTACACGTTTTGTAATTAATGGCGGTGATATCTCTGTGTTTTATGCCTCTCGGACTACTTTTTCATAGGCCAAAGAACTGCTTCTAACAGATTAATAGTTGTAGACGCCTTGATGTCGTATGTTTGAATTTAAACGTAGCTATTTTTACTAATTAATTCCACCTCCCTTCCCCTCCTCTTTTTCTTCTTTCTTCCTATATAGGTTTTTTCTTCTTCGTGGTTGTGTGGCAGTTAAGCATCAGTGTGAACCACTGATGTATTGCTGTCTATGATGATGATCTCCTACTCGTACTACACGATGCTATATCCATCGTTGATTGAACGAAATGTTTACGTTCATTTCCTTGCATCACAATCATGCAGTTTTGTTTGGTATTCGTTGCACACATTATGGACACATTAGGGTTAAGTATTCATTTGAGTCTCGAAGCATTTCTTGTAGTAGATCGAGACCAGTAGTCGTTTGTCTCACCTTAATAAAATTGTCCCATCGATTCGCCTGTATGTCCTGTTGTCTTCTTAGGTAGTATGCGGCAGCATCTATATAGGTCTGTGGAGACTTTTAGCGAATCCCCAAAAATTCATTTCTGAGTATTTTAAGCCACTGTATTTTCATTTGCGAGGTGCTCAGTTTACCACCTCGAGTATCATCATGGACAGTAAATTCAAATGAATTACTAGTTACATTGGATTGACCACATAACAGTGGGCTCAGGCAATACACATCGTTACATCAATTAGCACGTGAAATGCTGACTAGGTGATGATGCATATTGGGTTGTCATGGCACCTGACACTTAAATAAGCCACCAACTTGGGATTATCGATTAGTCTAACAATAGTATGTCAAACGAGGGTGGTCACACAACTTGATCCTGGCCATTTTTCACTTTTTCCCCGTTACACCGCTGCAGTCTTATTTTGAAACAGGCATTTTACTGACATGATTTATAAAGGTCCATAGCTTGAGCCACCAGTTCGATTAAACCAGGACAATAGAGGTCTGGGCTGAACTAAGCCATCTAGACTTATTAGAAAACTAACCTCTAGATAAGGAAACAGCAATGTTTATGATTACTATTTGGCAGCAACCGTTCTACATTCTGATTGACCCATTTGTTGTTACGTTTACACGACCTTACTTTGAACAACGTATTTGTTTACATCTGACACGCGCTCAAGCACCTTGTTTTAATTACCAAATTCAGTGCAGCAGCTGATCGCCGTTTTTGATTGGTAAACGTTGATCGACTACACTCCCGTCTGCAACAGCTTGTGCATGATGTATGACTGGTTGAACCATCTACAATTATTAGATCGCACCAGTCCGGTCTCTACATTTTAAGTGTTTGTGCGTATAACTAACCTTTCACGCATAACTTGAAGTTAACTGGGACAAGCGATGCGGGTGTGTAGGTCCGTAAAGTGGTGCGTACCAATGAGCATTTTGTGCAACCACAACCGACTACAGGAAACTACTGTGAACAGCCGTTTGCAAGCTTGCTCCCAAATCGTTTGCAACTGGGACATTGTCCAGCAGCTTCTAACTGCCTTTATTCTACACACTGGTGTTTCCATTCGGTTTAACAGAGCGCACAACAGAAATAGTTAATGTATTCGAAGAGCACCTATCCAGGCACGTATTTTCCCAGATAAACGTGAAATGTGGACAATTATCTTCATTGATTTAATTGACATTACGAAAGTGTACGTTTACACCATTTTTGGCCGTCCCACTCGATTTGGGACAGCTACGATGGGTCGAGCGTATAGACACTTTAAGCCTAGGCCTGGATGAAACAGGAGAACACCTGGGTGTTAACCAATCCATCGGATCAACCAAACAGAACAGCCTTCAGAATCGCGATATAACAGAGTTCTGCCGCCTAGTGATCTCAGTAGGTCACATAACGTTATTGTTGTTTTCTTGAGTTCAACGTTCACCTGGTTTGGTCGGTGTTTCAAATATACGCTAACTTCCCTTCCATTTAGTGAATAAATAATCATGAGTTGCGTGTTGGCGCATTGGCGCCGTTGCTTTTTGCTTACATTTATTAGACTTTCACCAAAAAAAATTTCTCGTCGCTAGCCCAAACGGCTCTCCATCACCCTATTCGTTGACCGTGTGATTCTTCATCACCTCAAAGCCTGTGGTAAATTTGACAACAGAATTCCCTCCGATTTGTCCCACGGCATTGTTATTTTCACCAAATGTCCATCCGGTTTAGGTGCCAGAACTCATTCAAACCTAGGGATGCGGGCTCTTTCGTTCCTAAAGTTTAGATCGGTTCTTTCCTCACCAGTTATTTTTGTCACAAACAAACGATAGGTATTAATTTTGAAGGGAATTTGATACTGATGAGTAGTCGAGGATTTGGTTAATTTCAAGTTGAACATCACCCACAATTGATCGCAGCTGTCGCATTCCCATAGACTTTCCAGTCGGCCCCTTTCGAAAAGAAGCACTAGACTCGAGTTTCGCTCTCATTTGAGCTCGTCAGTAGTGCCATATCAAAACGCTTGCTCGAATCTGGACCTATCGTTGTCAGAATTATAACGTTTAGTAGAAACCAGTTTATTTCTTAGTTTCCGACTGCCTGGTTGCCAGTTCGAGTAGAGGGTGTACAATCGAATATAATTCGTCCCACATACTCATCTAGGAGTAATGGTTTCAGTGTTCCTTGGCATCACAGTAACTCCATGGACCGTAAAAGTGATCAAGTACTGTCTGCGTGGTTACCTCTTAATGGCGTGTAATCAACTTGACATCTGACTCCTGTTCATCACCCATGTCTGACAATATCATCAATAAACACTGATCAAATCGAATGTGATTAGGTAACTCACAAAAAAGTGTCCTCACCTTCCTTCAAATGGAAGCAAAATAGCTGAGCCGACATGACAAGCATATCAATCTGCACATTGTGCCTGGGTTTGAAAGTAAACATGACTCAGAGCATGGCATGGATGTATGTTAGCGCACCCACCGCTGGACTTTAGTCGTTCGACCAACCGGAGGTGACACAAACGAAAATGTTGGCCGTGCCCATCGCGTGATGGCAGCGTAGGATTGCATCGGGCAAGTTATGGCCCGAGTACAGATTTTTAACATGGCACAAGCGACTAACACACAGCTTACGCAGCAGCCTACGCACCGTCTTTTTCGGAGCCCGGATAACGGTGGAAGCTTGGTATCATGGTTGGTGTCGTCTCTTTGGTTTGATTATCCACCGAGCCCTGGTTGATCCGGCTGTGATGTTGCGCTCAGGGCCTGAGAACCGGCTTTGTGTATACCCCGGTCTCGTTTTGTGACTGGCATTATGTCTTCGCTCCTGCCACATAACATGTGGCCTGAACAAGCATATCTGCATCGAACCCACCCAAGGCGCACCCACCGAGGTGGCAAAGTCCAATCGTTCGTAAAGAGTGCGTTCGTGGTAAGCCTGCCAGTGTACAGAGTTAAATACCATGTAAATATGCCTGATGCAAGCTGGACCTTGATGCTAAGGTGGGCTAGGTTTATACATTTTGGACACAGATGATAAACGAGTGGCTAGAGTGAATAATTCTGAACATGAACAACAGTCAGGTAAGACTGCATTTGCACAGAAAATAGTAAACATCAAGCCATAGGATGGTAAACATTTCTTACGGCCTTGGTTAGCACCAGGTGTTCTTTTGTTTCATCCAGTCCCAGACCCAAATTCTCGATACGTTTGATTCATCGCACCTATTCCAAGTCAAGTTGAACGGTCTACAATGGTGTCAAGTTACATTTCTGTAACATCATTCGCACTAAACCTGTTCTATCAAAAACATGCTGTATAAGAATTTGTTTCCAAAACACCGCTTCCGGTGATTGCCACATGTCGTTCACCGTACCAAAAATGTAAGAGTTACGCTGGCAGTTGATTCCAGTCATCACCAGTCATCTTGCTGAAGCTCATTAGTATAGCTCACATAAGTCATTGAATCCACGACTGGTGAATAGGTTTCATAATGGTGGGCCAGACAGTTAGCTAATAGTTCAAGGGATCACAGTCAATGGGTTACACAAATGTGCAAGAGTTAATTTCCTCAGCCGTTTAACATCCCTTGTCGAAACCTGAGTTTGATTTCCAGAAATACTCTGGGCTACTGAGATCCAAGGTCGAAACAACTATTCATCGATTTGCTAATGGACACTGAGATCACGAACCTGTGTAGCGACCCTGTTTGTTTATGGCTAACTATGTTAGAGTTACGATTGCCATCTGTATTCTTTTTGTTTCCAAATGTTGTATGTGCTTAAACACTTGTTTGAACGAGTATGGAGACCGAAAAGTTTACCGCGCACTTGAAAATGCAACTCACGCTGCGTGGCCTCTCTTGTCGTTCCGCTGTGTTATCTTTTCGTCTTGTTATTCGCTCGCCCACGTCGATTTCGCGTGTCATTGTTTACTCGTTGCGTTATTCTTAACCGCTCATCTTCGGTTCATTTGATTATACACCTGAAAAACTCTTCCAACCATATCTGTGGCTGATATGAAAACCGTAACATGTCGTACGTATTTGTCAATTTCAGTCCTCCGTAATAACCCTGAAGGAGGTGAGGTGCGCATTTACATGTCAGATTTATTTGGGCGATTACCCATTTACTCTGCTATAAGTGAGCATGGGGTTTATTGTTCTTGCTGTAGATACAAAACTCCAGAATGCGGAAGCAATCGTTCCCTTTCATAAAGAATGCCGAAATCTCAGGGGATTTTGAATGACTTCCAGTTGACACATTCTTATCTTACCATCAAAATTTCATTCCCATCGAATAGTCCGACATCATTTTTTTTAACGGAGAAGATGGCACAAGTAGAGTGTATAACAGCCGCAATTATTCGGAGGCGCACGACCGGTTTCGTGGTTTTTGTCACCCGTGGGTTACGCTATCTTGAAGCTTGAGGCAAACTGAGTTTCTACACATTTCCAGTAAGTGGTCCTAACATCCTCACTGATGTATACACTTCATTCTGATGTTGACATTAATACCACAACTTACTCGCAAATGAGTTATTCACCACAAATAATTTTCCTCCACTCGATTGGTGGAGCTTCTGATGAAGGGCATTATGGCTGCACAAACTCGACATCAGCCCTCCAGGTGATAACTTATGCATCTATGATCGAGGAAAAATTTCCTTTTAGTTGTAGAAGACAGCGTGACGAACATGTTCTCGATAATCCACCAGCAGATCAATACAATTATGTAAGATATTTTAGCAGATATAAACAGAATGAGTCATCTAATTGGCCAGAATGGAGGAACATGACATACACACACACACACGTCTCAATACCCATCTTTAGTCATTCTAGACACAGGATAAGTTTATGTTTCGTGACAGACGTCAACTATCAGTGCGGATACGGGTGACACTACACTACTCAATCAGGGGAGTTGTACACGGCGTACAGGAGCGTTTACTACTCTCTTCGACTGTGGCTTGAAAAAGCTGTTTGTATGTACAGAAAGGTAAACTCCGTATCCGGTTAGCGACCGTTTCCTGTCTAGAATGATAAGCGTTAGGTATACGGAAGTGTGTTCTGATTAATTTTTCCGATTAACTGAAAGACTTGTTGAAATATGCTATGTAATTGTATCCACGTGATGACTGACTGAAGACATGTTTGTCACTTTCGCTTGTGAGTAAGTGGTTGAACACTCACATATGACAATTCGGTCGTGCCTAATGTGAGGTCAATGGCGCAGTGGTAAACACGGTTGCCTCATGAAATGCGTGGCCGATTCAGTCCGGCAGTGGCAAGGTTATGGCACTTTTGGCTGTTTCAGACTTGGTACTCAGAAGCCACTTCGGTCACTTGCTCGACAAATGACTCTATTTTATGGAGAAGCAATCCCCTCAAACCGTCGAATGTTACTTTGACGAAATGAAACTGAAGTATGTTCCTCATGCGTCCTGACTAAAACCTAGCGAAGGTTCAGTATCGAGGATACATATTCACCGTAATGTTGAAAACCACTGAACATATGGAAGATTATAAGTGCTTAAATTCTACGCATTTTCAAACGGAAGTGCGAACGTTAGCGGTTACTTAATGAGGTGGAACTATTCCGTACGTAAGACACCCAAAGTGCCCGTGCTACATAGTTAACTAATCATGAAAATAGGTGTTCATTTAGAGGTTACCGAACACCCAGACGGCATTAATGGTTGTCAAGGCTCCAATTCATGGACAGACATGACATGTCTTCTTTGACGTTTCTGTATGTGACTGCCCGATGCAAAAGCATCTGATAAACAGTGTACATGCAACACACCTGGGAGAAAAGATCAGGTAGTTTAATCAGTTCAGTCATTTCTATATCCCAATTAGTTTTGGATAGCTCACCCCAGCTGAAAACGCTTGGTCGTCGTAGGATTTGAAAACACATCCGATCCGATAAGTTTTCATCTGCACACCCTGGACAATTTCGTTTGTGTGGTTAGCCAAATGTGCAGTATGAAATACAGCAGTTGGATCAAAATCAAAATGGTTGAGTCTTCATGACAGCTGCGTCCATATGTGGAGCGCTTCGTTGCACGCCACCGAGAGTGTCAAACTATTGCAGGGTCGTTGGTCAGAGAAAACCCTGGTTGAATAGGGTGACATGTTGCGCATAAGTTTCGAGAATGTGTTTCCTGTACTGCCTGGTATTTCTGAAATTCCGCATTCCTGGAATCATTGAATTGATTAAAAATATTCGTGCTAGAGGTTACGTTGGTCATGTGAGATGATTATCCACACCTGAGTCTGTGTTGGACAGTTAAAGAGAGATACGGTGAAAGACAGAGTGGTTAAGACAAACCGGGTATGCCAGAGTCTGTAGCACGGTAAAATTGAGAGGAAATCAGTTTCATTGAAATTAAAAGCGGAACCGTATACTCTCAGGCACAGCACAGCAATATCACAACATTCAAAAGACAATCAGTTGATTAGAAACAAAGGTGAGTATTTAAAATCTGGTCCAGTCAGCCGAAAAGTTGCCAACAGTTAATCTTTTTGAAGAGTCGTTTCGGTGCCTTGAATATGTGCATCACTTCCGCCCTTGAGTTCGTCAATTGCTGATGTTGCTGCTACAATTTCATTCAACATGTTTCCTACTGGACGTATGCGAATGTTGAATATTGTCTGCTAGAGGAGAGGTTCTTCAGTCAACTACCCGTAAGATACTGAATTGTTCTTGACCTTAGCCTATTACGTAATGGATGATAAGGTTTGTGAGGAGCTACAAACAAATGAGTATGACATTTCTGGTAGGCTCGGTCTCCCGTGATCTAGTCACCGATATTTGCAGTGGTCTCATACATCGGTCACACTCACTTGTCATACGTGCACCAAGTAGTGACAGCTAACGATCCGTGGATATTCGAAGAACCTGCGTGCAGATCATAATGAGTGGTTAAGAAAGACCAACTAATGGACAACTGCGTATAAAGATGAATTCTACGACGAAACACCTGTGTTGGCTAAGGATTAGTGTTGTCACGTGATTTTACCCTTAACCGTCGAAAACGAATGATTTATTACGGCTAATTTGTTGAGATAGCAGTTCTATCAGGTAGACTGTGGCCACAGTGCCTGCAGAATGACAAAGTTATTTCAGGTTGTTGCAACCATTCACCAATAAAAATGTTAGAACTCTGGTGGTTTTTGCTGGCTTATGGCGTTATAATGTTGGTCACTGAGTTGACTGGATTTTCAAAGTTTGTGATTACCTTTATTTACTATTCTGCCAGGTACGTTATGCTGTTGTAAATCAACAAAGTCAGAAAAGACTTGAAACACAATATGATCAACATTCGGCCATCATACAAACAATCAGTAGTTCTCAAGTAGGGTATGTGATTTCATCAGCAAACCAGACACGCTCCGTTGTTCTGTCAGGCCAATTGGGCAGTGAAGCCTCATCTGTCTGTCACATTATGGCACATTCCATACTTGCTCGTTAAACTTATCACATAGTAACTTAATCGGGTGTAAGCTGCAAGTAACTATATGTTTACAACATCTTGAGAGTGTTTTGTACATACATAAATGTCCACAATCATTTGGTGTCAGTAACATTTAGAATGCATTCAAGGTTTTAGTGCTAATGACTTCCGCAATTTGTAGCAAGCTCTGCTTATGATGTGTGGGTATAACTACAAACTACATCACATGTAAATTACAATGTTACTAGGCAATCGTTAGTAGGGTAAACAGAGAAAGGGTGGGTTGATAGGACCAACTAACTCAGTGTCAAGTGTCAGTCGAGACGCTTGTTGATTGACAGGTCTTGGACAGTTTATTAAATAGGGGTTAGTCAAGGTAGAATGATTCCCAGGGTTTACGGTTAGTTACTCCAGTTTCCAAAGCAGATTGCACGTTTTGATGAGGTTAGCTGAACTTGACTGAGATATCATTTGGATTTACATTCTTGTTGAACATGCATACAGTTTTATTCACATACCTCGCACGCAACCTACTTTCACCAGTTGGTGATCTCGACTGTTTATGTTCCAAATGTGTGAGACAACGACCCCAACGACGATCACACTGAGATATCATTTGGATTTACATTCTTGTTGAACATGCATACAGTTTTATTCACATACCTCTCACGCAACCTACTTTCACCAGTTGGTGATCTCGACTGTTTATGTTCCAAATGTGTGAGACAACGACCCCAACGACGATCACACTGAGATATCATTGTGTTCATGACGTTCCCAGTTGAAGTCAAGTTGCAGTGGAGGTAAGCCAACTACTTCAATGTAGTCA
>LOND01008673.1:10288-20841 GCA_014220965.1 Paragonimus kellicotti | reverse complement strand
GCTCAGAGTAAAATGAGAATACGTGATGGCAGTAGCGCGTAGCTTTATGGGACGCGAGAGAATCAATCATATTAACGATGAGACAAATATGACAAGCAGTCGCCCAGTCGATTGTATGGGATCGTTCGGGGCCAGGGTGAGAGAGAGAGCGGGACACACGTGTGCACGGGTAGACAGTTGACATGCGGACAACGGCAGGCGCGGATTCCACAAACGTAATCTTCCACTTTGATAGTGAACGGCTCAGATCAGTTGAGTTAAGCTCGGAGATCATCACTGTTTGGAACCAAAATTGTTTTGTTTTTCATATACGGCTACTTATCCTCTGGTCTGGGTTACCTACCGTTGCCTCATTGGTTCACCAGCTTGGTTAACGTTTATTTCATTAGTAGTGAAGATTCAGGGATTTACGTTATTTCAAAATTGAACACCACCCACACTTGATCGCAGCCTTCGCATTCAGATAAGCCTTTCGGCTAGCCCACTTCGAAAGGAAGCACTAGACTCGAGTTTCGCTCTTATTAGAGCTCATCAGTAGTGCATATCCTTGTCCCGGTCGGAGCAAGCTGAACACTATTCATACAAGGTTGTGGTTGAGCGTTTGGATTTGATCATTCGGTCATGCCTATTGTGAGGTTGCTGGCGTTGTGGTTAACACGCTAGTCTCACAAGCACGAGGGTCAGAGTGCAAACTCCGATCCGGACAAGGATATGCACTACTGATGAGCTCTAATAAGAGCGAAACTCGAGTCTAGTGCTTCCTTTCGAAGTGGGCTAGCCGAAAGGCTTATCTGAATGTCTGTTGCCGTGCTATTCATACCTGCTGGATTCACACAAAAACAAAATCGTTTATCGTTGGGCTTGTTAATCAACATCGGAAGATGACCATATCCCACGTTTTCTTGTGTCACCTCGTCTGGTAACGTTCGTTTTGCTGACTCCGTTTTAGCTGTCACTTTCAGATAATCGTAAAAGAAAATATTTTGCATCCACTACTAACATTGGAAAACAGCACGGCAAAAAATGTATTTACCGAGCCATTGAAACTGCAAGAAACTTCGTCAGAATAAGAAGACTTGATTCCAGTTGCCAATTGATTTCTCAGTCTTCCAATCACCAACAAAAAGCCAAAAGATGATGAATGGGAATTTGCTTCGAATGAAAAATCAGTGACTGACCACACTGCTTCTGACATGCGCTGATAGTTGGATTATCAGTTGTTTCTGGACGTAAAGCTGGTTGTGAAGTTCGGAAATAAATAACATCTCAAAGGTTGAACCTCGGACCGGTGTGACGAAATCTGAGCAAAGTTACTAGATCCCCCGGATCTACTCAGGGACTTGATTAGGCAACTACGCTTCGATCTATGAGGTTGCCAGTCCATCCCGCCAATTCAACTACCAATTTAATTCTGTCTAACTTGAACGTTATCCAAGCTGACCAACAACGCAATGACTAAATCTGCCTGAGGTCTCGGTTCTAATTATCGATGTTTTGTGAAAAGAGAGGAAGTTAACCAAATAATCAAAGATATCCTACACGTGGGAGTAACTGACCCGAACTTTCATGAGCAACACCCGTCTGAACCTTTGCCTGCTAGAGCGTACGAGATTGGTTTTCCACACTGTTATGACCTGCTGGATCAACGATAACGAGAAATGGCTAGCGCACGAATATACGAATCACGGACACGTAGCACAGAGCGTAACGATACCCGAAAACCCCAGAAGAACACAGAAGACCTTGACCTTCAGTCGAGAATGTATTTGCTCTCTAACCAAAGGTAACATTGCAGACCAGCGTCTGCATATATATAGTCTCTGAACAGCCTTGAAGAATCCCACCTGAATTGATGCATTAAAAGTGGGATGGGCCAATCAGAGACGGAGGAGAAACGTGCGCCAAAATTAAGTTTTGGCACGTTATGGCGCGAAAAGATAAAATTCAAAATCACAATTTATTTTTCGAAGATAGCTCGAAAAATAAACCATTTCGCGGGAAAATAAACTGCCCAACACATATCTAAACACCTCAGCATACATCTGTACTGATACTAAAAGGTGCTTCCGAGCCTTCCCATTAGTTTACGCAGCTCTGTACTTCTTCTAATCCCGAGAGATATACAGCTTATCGAAGATTTCATGTGCTATTGTCGGCCTTCTAGTACACAGCCTTGACTTTCGGTCATATTCGCTGGACTGTGCATTTTAACTGACCACTCGCACTGTCGAATGAGTTTCCGGGCATCCAATATTTTCACGTTTCTTCGTCCTCGGGGACAGAAGTCACACTTGAGAACAGGTTCTTGAAGCGTTACAAAGCATCCTATCCTGACGAACTCCTTCCTGTCCTGTTTATGGATGGGGGCCTAGACTTAATGAAATAGTTAACGGTTCTGCTCCGGAAACTGTGGATCAGTGAAGTTGTTCCAAACGACTGGGGTTTGGCCAACACCATCCACATTTTTAAAAATGACTCGCACTTCGTGTGCAAATCACTAAGGGATTAGCTGTTTCGTATTGTGTTGATGATACTTTCGGCCATTGCACTTCGTGGACTAAGCGAAACGCGCGAATAGCATATCGGTGAAGAGTAATCAGGGTTTTGCCATAGCAATGGTTGTAGTGTTCCTATCTTCACACTTCGCCAGTCTTTTGAAATGACGACAATTGTTTTTTGGACATCAGGGGGTCTTTGATTCACTTGACGGAGCTGCACTCTAGAACCGTCTGTCGAGGAAGGATGCGCCAATGAAGTATGTCGACATACTGAAAGCAATTTGCTGTCAGACGTCGAGTTGGGTTATGGATTATGCCAGCTTATTGTCAACTTTCAACATCTTGAGTGCGATGAGACAGGATTGTCTAGCCTCCCACCTGCTGTCTAACTTTATGGCAGACGTGGTCCTAGAGTGCATTATGATACACAGCAAATATAGTGGTGTTGAAATACTCCCGGGCACTAAACTTCGATACACCGAACTTGCAGACGAATTCTTCCTGATTTGCGAAGGTTTACAGAGAGTCCAGAACATCGACAGATTTGAGGCTTCATTTCGTCAGTTTAGTATGGCCTTTGCATCTACTAAGTGCAAGATGCTGTCACACGACTTATGGAACTCTCTTCTCACTCCCATTCGTGGTGGTAAGCCGTCGGAGGTAGTCAAGGAAATTCACGTACCTCGGGAGCTGCCTCATCGCTAGTGAGGTGTTCGTTGAGACCATAAGGCTAGGATTGCGTTTGCCACACCACGCCACTTGTAGTGCCCTCATAATCTCAGCCTTTCTGTAAAGGACAGAGTGCATCATGCTGTTGCACGAATGGTGTTATGAGACCGCTGCGAAACCAGGTCCATGCGCTCAGAGGTTGGTCACAGTGTTGGCTTTCGACCGCAGGTGTGTGGTGGGAACACCGTGTTAACATTGACAAAATCCGCCGACCTGTCTTTGTGGCAGATAGACTGTTGACCCTTGGACATGGTCTTGTCTCACAGGCCTCTTTCGTTACGAATGCCAGCTGACCGTTTGTCACGTCGTGCTGTGTTCACCAGTGGTTGGTTAGGCTGGAAGCAGCGGTCTGATGGCCAGTTTGTCACCCGGGTTCAGGTCTAGAGGCATTGACTCTGAATCTTACTTACTTACTCCCTGACTGAGTTTAAAAGAAGAATGAACATCTTTGGTTGAGGACGCTGTTTGGTGTGGGGAGAAATAGGAATTATCAGAGCTGAAGAGTCTATGGAAGTGCGACAACTGTGACCAAGTTGTGTGCGATATCAAATTGGTATCAACCGAAAATACCCTCTGGTATTCGACAGTAATATATATATATATATATATATATATATATATATATATATATATACCTTGACGAGGTGGTCGGGCTTGTGTGCTGTTTTGATCCGGCGGGCTATGCTGACTAGGACTCCGGTCCTTCCAGGTTCAACCCTGTCAGACAGGCCAAAGGGGAGCAGCCAGACGAAAAGCAGTTACACTCATAGGATTGTATGTCGCACTACTGACCGCGTAGGAGTGCTTAGGTAGTGAGGCACGATCCTATGGGCATACAGCAGAACCATTTTTATAGTTGCGGCACTGCTGTCTTCCGTATCAGGAAGAAGGGGGTTAGAAAAGGTACCCTCAAACAAAGCACTCCGATCGCCCAACGGTTGACCGTGACCGCCGGCGTATTATCCAATACGGTCGAAAAACATCCGATATCACCCAGGAGCCCGAATGTAGCTTCGATTACATCCATTGCGCACAACAGTTATCAGGATCAGACAGTGATGTCTTATTCACTGCGCCCTCGGGCTAGGCAAGCCCCTCACTGCCAAGTGAGTCAGACTTTTGAGTCATTGGCTCCGGGTAGGGTCCCCCAAGAAAACCCTGTATCCTGTTGTCTCGCAGGTCAGACTTTTGAGTCAGAGACTCGGGGTGGGGTCCCTCAAGTCAACCCCCTTCCGCGGCATAAACGACCGGGAAGTATCAGAAGTTATCGTTCTCCCGACAGTGACATTATTCACCCAATCACGACTTTCTCCTCCTATTTGAACTCCCTCCCTTAAATCCGCCACCTTCCCTGTGCCTTCGGGCGATAGCCGTTTTCTAAGGCCAAGACAACCGGTAAACATTGGCGCCTTCAACGTTCGCACTCTCCTGACAAGTCAATCAGCAAGCTGCTCTCAGGTCTGGAGCTTGATGTGTGATGCGTGTCGAACATGCGTGTCTACGATCCTAGTAGTGTTATCCGCTTGAGTTCATGCTGTGAAGAGGTATGTTCCGAAGGAGCTGTTCAGTTGCGACAGAACTGGATTTCCGTCGCGTCGATAAACCTCATGAACAAGCGTCGCTCGATCCCACCTGGTTCTGAATATGATGACGACCGTCGAGAACTTAAACGCAAGCTGACTAAAAGCTTGCGCAAAGACCGTGAGCACTACTTGGTCGAAAGAGATGGAAAAGCCTTTTTATCTGGGAATTGCAGAAGGCTTTTTCCCTGATCCGTGGTTGTACTGGTCGTCGAGTCGGTGTAAGTGAGACCATATGTGAAAAGATGGTTCACTTATCACCAATCAATCGCGTCGACTTGACAGGTGGGCTGAACATTTCGAAGAACAGTTCAGCTGGCCTCAACCAGACCATGTGGACGACGGGACCCGAATGGTCAGTTATTGCGTTCCAGACGGCCCTCCGTCGGAAGCAGAAGTGGTCCTAGAGCTCAAGTTATTGAAGCGTAACAAGGCTCTGGGCCAGATTTCCTCTTTCCAAAGGATGGCGGGGATAGGTTGATATCAGAACTGACGAAACTCCTGCAGACGATTTCCGAATCTGAAATTGTTCCCTGTGATTGGTGCTTATCAACAATAATTCCCGTTTGCAAACAGGTCCCAAAGTCTATGTGACAACCACAGAGGGATCAGTCTGATGTCTCTTACATCCAAGTTACTCACTGGCTTAATTTCACGTCGGCCCACTAAGCGCAGGGGAAATCAGGCAGGATTCCGGTCCTGTCGATGGTGCGTTGATCACATTTTTATCTGCGACGGATCTTGGAACATCGGCACTCTTATAGGCAGCCGACGGTCGTGGTCTTTTTGGACCTAAAGGCTGCTTTCGATTCAGTTGCTCGTAACGTTCTCTGGAACTGTCTTCTTCGCAAGGGAGTACCAGGGAAATACGTGAATCTGTTGAGATCACTGTATGCTCACTCTGCAAGCAGGGTGAGAGTTTATGGACAGCTGTCTCGGCGTTCATCACTTCTAGTGGTGTTCGTCAAGGAGTGTCCAATCTCCCACTTTTTGTTCAAGTTTGTCATGGACGAAATTCTTGAAGGTGTGCTTGGGGGATCCATTACGCTTGACGTTGGTCTTCTTTCCGGCGTTTGATTGACGGATATGGAGTGTACGAATGACATTGTCTTACTTGGCTCTTCTGCCGAAGACATGCTGACCCAGATGAGTGACCGGGCTGGTTTGTATGGAATGCGCTTCGCACCTTCAAAGTGCAGTGTTACTTCAAGACTGGGGCATTTCCATTCCTACTTTCTTTATTGCAGGTAATCCGCTTGAGACTGTGGATACTTTCGAATGCCTGGGTAACACTATTTCGTTGGCTTGTAATATTGCTGATGAGATATCAGCAAGGGTAACAAGGACTCGAGTTTGCCTAACTGCTTCATCTGTGACATCGAAACGACGTTTGGTTGTCGTTGAAAAGAAGGGTAATGCTTGTATAGGTTATGTTTTGCTCTGTGGATTCGGAAACGTGGCCTGTTCGCAAGGAAGATATCAACAAGCTTGCTGTATTTGACCATCGTTGTCTCCGCCAAATTGCCCACATTAAGTGGACTGATCGCGTGAGCAATACGGCAGTTCGCCATGTGCGTACTTAAAAAGGCTCGGAATGCACGATTAATTGGTCAACTACTCACGTTGCACAGCCTGCGATGGTTAGGTCACGTACTCCGCATGCCAGCTGATCGTTTACCGTACCGGGACATTATATACTGAGACCACCAACAGTTGGGTGAAACCACGTGGTGGTCAGCAACAACGTAGTTACGTAACATGAAGACCCTGACTGCTCCACTAAGTAAAGTGGATGGGTGTCACCTGCATGGATGAGGTCCTTGTGACCACTCAAATCGCTGTTCGTAATGGCAGTTTGTCGCAGTCAATGGGCGTATCTATACCATATCCAGTACTTCCACTCAGTCTTGTTTTAGTAAATTTCAACCTTCTAAGTAACGTTTCTTCCGGGATATTGCACGTCACTGTTGAGGTGAGCGGTGGTCAGGGGTCACAGTACCTTCTTGTCAGGCCTATGGCTGCTTTGATGATGAGTAATCAAAATATCGCTAAGCGAGTTTAATGGTTCCTATGATTTCAACCTAAGGAGAGCGTTTATTGATGGGGTTATCGATTGGAGTTAACAAGACATGTACTGTCTTCTGTGGAGACGATCAGGCAGCCTCAGCATTAGTCACAAGTAAATATGCCTGAGCTTTTGCACATTGTAATTCTACTGTGCCCCATATGAGGTCAACGGCGCGGTAGTCAACACGGTTGCCTCATGAACATGATGCCAGAGTACTAATCCCGGCCGTGGCAAGGATATGCACTCTTGTCAATACTTAAAAAGAACGAAACTCGAGTCTGGTACTTTCCGAAAGGGGCTTACAGAAAAGTCCATGAGAATACAACTGCGGTTAATCATAAATGGCATTCGGTTCACGACAACCAAAATATAATTCAATACTACTCACTAGAGATAAACGAATGCTGAGATTCAGTGGTTCGGCCACTCACTGTATTTGCCTATCGGTCTGTCTTTGCTCGTCACTCATTTAAGCATCAACGATACTGTCGTAGCGATTGTCTATGTCCACGTGTCGATTGAATGAAGTCCACGAGTGACAGCTTCTAGTACAAGCCGTTTCTCTTCCATTTTCGACCGCTTTCGCATAATCCATGTTGACCTCGTGATGTCAGAATTGTAATCTAAGGTCGGCTCGTCGCATCACTAAGTCGTGTTCGTGCACGCGTGCGCAAAGCCGTCTGACGGTCTTGCCAACGCATCGTTGGTCATACCCGAGTCATGCAGTCGTGTGAACCACACCAGGTTGTTCATGTTGTTCTATTCTATCTGTGTCCTTCACCAAAGCCGAGCGAAATGTTGTGTTCGGTTTGTGTGATGTGCCGCTTCAAGTGTGACGTGGATATGTGGTTATATTGTTCGTTTTTTTTGTTCTGTATGTTCAGTTCTTGTGGACCCTTTGAGAGATTCCTCTATGAAATCGTCGGGCCACCCACTGGAAGTGAACAGGTGATCTATTTTCTTGTGTTCTAAGTTCGGATGACCTACGGTGCGTGTCTGAATGTCTTAACAACGTTCTGTAAAAGGATTGCATTGTACAAAGGCATCGGTAAAAAGTCGACAAGTGATTCACAGAAGGCTACGGCCAATCGTTGTCAACAATGTGAGCAAAGTGACATACCAGCGCAGTTACCAATCCGGATGACACGCTCGCCTAGCATCGGATTTTGTTATAACGAGCGTCGAAGTAAAGTTTGAGTGTATCACGTTTTAAAATGAATGAGCTACAAGCAGCGCCGAACTGACTAATAGGAAGGCAGAAGCGTCAGCACCAGTTGCATGTAAGACGTCGAGTTGGATTATGGATTCAGTGCCAGCTTATTGTCAACTTTCACAATTCTTTTGATGCGAGTGAGACAGAGATTGTCTAGCTCCCGCCCTGCTATCTAACTTTGTGGCAGACGTTGGTCCTAAAGTGCATTGGTGACCACCACAGGAATATGGTGTGTTTGTCCGAAAGTACTTCTCGGGTGCACTAAGATTTTCGATACACCGAACTTGCAGCCGATATTCTTCTCTGATTTGGTAGAGGTTTTACAGAGAGTCCATTGTAACTATCGAAGATATTGTAGGTTCATTTCGTCAGTTTGAGTGTGATGGTCCTGTTGCTGCATCTACTAAAGTGCAAGATCTGTCGCACGACTATGGAACTCTCTCCTCACTCCCATTCTGTGTGTCTAGAGAGTAGTCGAGGAATTCGAGTACTTTGAGATGCTGCCTCATCGCTAGTGAGGTGTTCGTTGAGAACCATGTTATAAGCTAGGATTGCGTTGGCCACATGCCACGGCGCACTTGTAGTGCCCTCATAATCTCAGCCTTTCTGTAAAGGACAGAGTGCATCATGCTGTTGCACGAATGGTGTTATGAGACCGCTGCGAAACCAGGTCCATGCGCTCAGAGGTTGGTCACAGTGTTGGCTTTCGACCGCAGGTGTGTGGTGGGAAAACACCGTGTCAACATTGACAAAATCCGCCTACTTGCCTTTGTGGGCAGATACAGACTGTTTGACCCTTGGGAACATGATCCTTGTTTTCAAGCAAGCTTTCTTTCGTTACGAAATGCCAGCTGACCGTTTGTCACGTCGTGCTGTGTTCACCAGTGGTTGGTTAGGCTGGAAGCAGCGGTCTGATGGCCAGTTTGTCACCCGGGTTCAGGTCTAGAGGCATTGACTCTGAATCTTACTTCTCTGGGGCGTTCCCGACTCCCTGACTGAGTTTAAAAGAAGAATGAACATCTTTGGTTGAGGACGCTGTTTGGTGTGGGAGAAATCGGAATCATCAAGCTGAAGCTTGGCTGAATGAAGTCCTATGAAAAATGCGACAGACTGTGAACCAGTTGTGTGCGATACCCAAATTGGTATTAACCGAAAATACACTCTCATGGTATTCAGCAGTAATATATTCTAGTCTGTTACCTCCGCTGACGAGATGGTCGGGCTGTGTGCTGTTTTTTGATGCCGGAGGGTTGTGCTCACTAGGAACGCCTCGTACTTTCCAGGTTCAAATGCCTGTCGAAGGCCGAATGGGAGCAAGTCAGACGAAAGCAGTTTACACCTCATAAGATTGTTATATTGCATTCTGACGCCAGTAGTGCTCAGGTTGGTGAGCACGATCCTATGGACATACAACAGAACCATTTTTATAGTTGCGGCACTGCTGTCTTCCGTATCAGGAAGAAGGGGGTTAGAAAAGGTACCCTCAAACAAAGGGCACTCCGATCGCCCAACGGTTGACCGTGACCGCCGGCGTATTATCCAATACGGTTGAAAAACATCCTATCACCAGGAGCCGAACGTACTTCGATACATCCCATTGCGCACAACATTTTATCAGGATCAAGACAGTGATGTTTCTTATTCACTGCGCCTCGGAGCTAGGCAAGCCCCTCACTGCCAAGTGAGTCAGACTTTTGAGTCATTGGCTCCGGGTAGGGTCCCCAAGAAAACCCTGTATCCTGTTGTCTCGCAGGTCAGACTTTTGAGTCAGAGACTCGGGGTGGGGTCCCTCAAGTCAACCCCTTCCGCGGCATAAACGACCGGGAAGTATCAGAAGTTATCGTTCTCCCGACAGTGACATTATTCACCTATCACAACATTCTCCTATTTGAACTCCCTCCCTTAAATCCGCCTGCCTTCCATGTGCCTTCGGGCGATAATTGTTTTCTAAGGCCAAGACAACCGGTAAACATTGGCGCCTTCAATGTCCGCACTCTCCGACAAGTCGGTCAGCAAGCTGCTCTCAAGTCTGGAGCTTGATGTGTGATGCGTGTCGAACATGCGTGTCTACGATCCTAGTAGTGTTATCCGCTTGAAATCATGCTGTGAAGAGGTATGTTCCGAAGGAGCTGTTCAGTTGCGACAGAACTGGATTTCCGTCGCGTCGATAAACCTCATGAACAAGCGTCGCTCGATCCCACCTGGTTCTGAATATGATGACGACCGTCGAGAACTTAAACGCAAGCTGACTAAAAGCTTGCGCAAAGACCGTGAGCACTACTTGGTCGAAAGCGATGGAAAAGCCTTTTTATCTGGGAATAGCAGAAGGCTTTTTCCCTGATCCGTGGTTGTACTGGTCGTCGAGTCGGTGTAAGTGAGACCATATGTGAAAAAGATGGTTCACTTATCACCAATCAATCGCGTCGACTTGACAGGCTGACTGAACTTGTTGAAGAACAATTCAG
>LOND01008670.1:5635-20904 GCA_014220965.1 Paragonimus kellicotti | reverse complement strand
ATTTGCCAGTTCCTAAGGGATAACTTAAATATGCCCTCTTGAAATTTTTGAGAATTCAAATATGAACCAAAGTAACACAAGCTTAATGTGTGGACTTGAAATCCCATACTTCCGTAAATACTTAAGATATAGCAAAAGTAAAATAACTGCCTGAGGAAGACAATCCGAGGTGATTGAAACGTACAGTATCACAATTCGCCCATAACCTTGCGTTATTCTCGAGCCATTTATCAATAAGCTGAAATACTCTTCTTATATTTTATGCCGAAATTTACAAAGCAAAATATTCGCACTTATATTTCCCAGTATTAACAGAAACGTTCACCTTCCTCTACAGCTACCTCAGAGGTCGCGGCAATGCAGCTATTATAATATGTCTGAAGTCACGAGTGCGATTAAACAAATCTCACTGGATTTTGTGGAAAAGATGACGCGCTGTTATGGGCAGAAGCGGCTGAGTTTTGTATATTTCATAATGAATCAGTGGGACTTTTAACTGATATTTATACCCATCGCCCGTCGGAACCCGTGGGATACCGACGTAGTCCGGCAAACAGCGTTCTACATGGGTGGAAGACAAAACAGTTCTGAGATACCGTACGTTGAGGTGGCGTGATTCGCTGAGAATAGTCGAGATTTTTTAATCGCTATACGATGTATATTAGGCGTAAGAGTGTATGAGAAGTGAGCAAAGTGTCTAGTGGGTTAATCCTGTCAGTTTCAATAATCCATCTCCCGCGACACCCGTTACAAATAACAATTTCATGTGGTCAGAAGGAATGCTTGTCTGGTTGCGAGCTCCTTCGAGTTAGCCATTTTGAGCGCAGTCATTTCCCTAATGGTCTGATGCATGGGTCCCATCACACAAATCGGAGACCCGAGACCCGTCTTTCTCGGTTATTGTCGTCTGTGAAGTGAAGATTCTAGCAGCCGGTCCGAGCACTACACGGAAAGCTGATATTAAATAGTACGCAATGAACGCTTTTGGCAATTTTATCACAGTCACTGACAACGGAAACATTTGACGTACGTTAAAGCCCGCGATGTCAAGTGCGTTTCTAGCCAACTGGAGATCTCACTGACCTGCCTGAGGTAAGCGTGAAATAGTTCCAAAACTCATGGTTGCATATTGTGTCCTGGTTATTAAGATAGTTCGCGTGATGCAGACCAGCAGATTTCTTGTCCACATACCACGTGGACCGTGTGGCGCGAACCAGAACCACACACTTCCGGTCTACTCGCTCGTCGACGGCCGGTCTCCAGTATCCTCAGCTAATTTGCGTGTCAGTGCCATTCATGAAGCTAAAAGAACCCTCCTGTATGTTTCGTCGAATAAATATTCGGTCTTTATTCTCAATGGCACTGACTTTCTTTCGCGTCTGGTGAATTCTCTATCTGGGAAACGACTCAGTGTGACTTCGCAGTCGACTGGACGCATGCTGAACTGCATAGGGGGACCTTCAAAGAAGAGATAAACTCGAACAGCGAACACGTGAAAGAAAATTTACAACTCGGATTGTTCATAACAGTCGTGGACCACTGTCGACCAATGTGGAGACACCGGGGATAGTGTTTTTCCGAAGCAGTGGTACCCGGCAATAATGTTGTAGAAGGAAACAACAAAAACCGGCGTGAGCCAAAGGCCTAGTAAGTTATGCACACAACTTGCTAACAACAGTGCAGCACGCTCTGTTACACAATTCAAGTTCAGTCTATGCGCGCCCTTCAATTTCGACTTCGCATTACAAAACCTAATTCTGAAAACAATCCAGGTTAACGTGGTTTCCGATTATCGGTTATTTGAAAGAAACAGATGAGCCAATAACATGGGTTGAAGTTATTTTTATTTCTGCACCAGGTACCAAG
The DNA here is from genome assembly GCA_014220965.1 of Paragonimus kellicotti. Taxonomy (NCBI): domain Eukaryota; kingdom Metazoa; phylum Platyhelminthes; class Trematoda; order Plagiorchiida; family Troglotrematidae; genus Paragonimus; species Paragonimus kellicotti. The sequence continues at coordinate 19,038 of LOND01008670.1, read as the reverse complement.
GTAAGAAAGCCAAACATGAAGTGAAATATTTTTTATCTTTGAAAGCCCTACAACTCACGGTCTACGACTAGGATTCGTGCAAGGAGGGCTCGCAATAACTACCAAGAAGGTTTCGAATGTACGAAGTAGAACGATAAAGAACTAAAGAACCTAAACGAAGACAGGGAGCGTTGTCACCCAATCTCTATCAAACACACAACCGTCGTAGAACACTCAGCACAGACGCTTACTTTAACAGTCGCCGCATACGCGTCAGTCGGTATCCGTTTCCTTGGGCACTGCGTGCAACGGCCTTTCTTATGGTCTAATGGACTGGCAGATAACGCCCAGCTGGAGCGTATACTTAAAACCGGGCTGCGTTATTTTTGGCATATTGCGCGATTACGGAAGTGATGTAGTAGTCCTCGTGTGACGCTGTTATGCGCGAAGTCCGTTGTCGCGGTCGGTCGGTCTTTAACGGGTCGAATAAGTTGAGAGAATTTGGACAACAGATGCCCGTGAGTTTCGGAAATGGTATGGTCGGATTACACCAGATCGATCACAGCCGTTTGTAACAGTTTGTCCTGAAAGTTGAATTTCACTGGGTTGTTAGTTAAACGTGCGATGTGCGTCAAGTGGCAGGTCACAATGTCGGAGGAAATCGACACACATAACAAGGGGATGAATGGCTATGAGGAAAACCCAACAAAAATCAGGTCGAAGACTTGATGGTTATGGAAGTCTAGGCCGGTGAAGGCTAACACGGAAATCTGCAAGCTTACGTCTTGTGTTGGATTCTGATGGGATGTGTTCCTAAAGTTCACTGAGTTTCTCAAGCGAGAGTGCTATTTGGACATCCTCCGTGGTCAGTTCAGTCCAGTTCGGAGCACAGGACCTGAGGTTAGTAGCCAGTTTATGTCCAGTTTCTTGCACCAGTGAGCGCGGATGTTCTCACTACACTGCGATAAGTTGAGAAGGGAAACTTCCCATCCACAACGTTTTTAAATCTTCTGCGGGAGGTAGAACGCAATATAAAAATAAATGAGCAGCGACAATATACTTGATCCAGCCCTCATTAAGATTATGCAAGCGATCTCTTGGATGCCAGAGGTTGAATGATGGAGGGAAGCGGTATTGGAATCACCGTCAGCAATCATGGTACACTCAGATTAATAGACAGGATCAAAGCCAACGTTGACGCTACCGAAATCCCCATTAGATTCTTGGATGACAGGACAACAACTAACTTCCTGGTTGCGATAAAGGAAGAATAGTTAAAGAAAAACAAATAACTAAATAAAGAAGTCCTACGCAAACTGTCTACAGCTGGTAATAAAAAAGAAGTGAGAAGCATAACAAAGATGCGGACAGAGGAAAGAGAGAGGGTTGTCATCAGGTTAAGTGGATCCCGGTCACCTTATCATCACTCCGTATCCGGAAATAATGCCAACCAACAGGTATCAAGCCTTCGCTAAAAATCGGGAACCGCGGTCGCCAACATCAACTCGGACAGTAACTTTCCCCAACTGTTTACAACTCTATATAAGAAAAGTTAGTTTTCATTCCTAACTCTTTCTTTCACAATCATTTACTCGTGCACTCTAAACGATGAGTTTTCGTTGCGAGTTGACAGCTCCTGTCCTGCCACAGATAATCCAATGAGGATCTTGGAGGCTCCTACGAGATCTCCCCTCTTCCATATTCTTTATAAGGAGAAGAGATTGAGGTGCTCAAGTCTGCTGGAGTAATCTATTCCACGAAGATCCACGAAGAACTTCGTGAACCTACGCTGCGTCTTAGAATCCTTGACCAAATAAGGACACCAGGCCTGCACACAATATTCTAAATGTGGTCTCACGTAAGTCTTATACAGAGGCACAAGGACGCTGGGTTTCCTTGAGGCTACTGTCTTCTTCAGTTGGTAGAGTGCCCGATTTGCTTTACGGGCTGCAAACATACACTGAGTTGACACCTTGAAGTCTCCAGTGACTTGTGTTCCCAGGCAGTAAGTAAGTGTGTCTGTGTCCATTGATGTTGCAGAAAACCTGCCTCGAACTCTTAATCATACAAAGAAAAACGGCCTACTGTGTGTCGTCACAGACGATAGTAAAAGATACACGCACGTGTTTTGCACGAAAGCAGCAAATTCAGCCGTTCATACGTTTTCCTGATGTGGTCAACGTCGATGCACAGTAGAGGACTAGATGAGCTTAAAGTAATCGCACTTAATGAAATAGCAAATGGTAGCTTCGAGTAAGCCGTGGGGGTACACAACACACGAAGAACATCAGTGATGGCACGTGTGAGCGCAGTTTCTACAGGTCCACGTGGTTACTATGCCTTCATATGTCGTCCGTCTTCCAGAAGAACTTCCATCCATACAGCAGGTAGCTGTAACGCGAACCGACTTCGTTATAGACCGTTTTTCAATCCATCGATGTTGGCTTGTCGAATACAATTTGCCTCGGAACGGCACGTTTCGGCGAAAGGTAACCGTCGCCGGTTCTACTCCATTTCAACCTAAACAAAAATGCTGCATTTGGGTTGACCAAACTAAAGGACGTAAATCCCAGGGCAGGGAGCCGTTTTCACGGCTATCATAGCGTTCGTACATCAGTCCATTGAGGAAGATAAGGCGGCCTTGCCGCAGACGGGCTTCTCCCTTGCTCCGTCATGCAGTGCGAAAGCAGCCAACATGGGAGAAAAAGCTCACACGTGAGTGCCCTGTAGATATTGTGATGATCCTGTTAACATGAATGGTTATCGATGCAATAGTGACCAGCTAATTTTCCAATCAGAACGCATGAATGATGGTGATATATAGAACTGTCCCATCTGCACTGGGTAGCGTTAATCCCTCATCAGGTACGTTATTATTTCATTGACTATGCGGTTTCAGTTGCATCCACCTCAAAAAGTGTATTGCCTGCGACGTTTAAACCCAACAAGAGACCCCACCCAGCCTATAATTATATTGATAATCTATTTGCGTCTGACGATGGGTTCCGTGTTGTCCATCTAGGGGGGCGAGTCCAAGTGAAAGTGCTACCAAATGATTCCACGGACGTCACTGGCTACGGTAAGTGATGGTACACCTCTGAAGCTTACTTACCTTCAGACAGACACACATTACAAGAATAAGACGTCAAATGAGACAGAACCGAAAGCAAGGAGGCTGCGGAAACTCGGGAGGGATATTAGAGATATCGAAGTACATTTAATAAATGCATTCAAAAACTTCCATTTTACTTTCACCCTAATTCGCGCCGTTGTGATTAGAAAGTGCACGTAGGCTGACTGTTGAACATAGACGTCAGTGCTTTCAACCCAGCCAGCACATGGGACGCTCATAGGACGGTCAACCTTTCCCTGAGTGTCCTATACAGCCCCATTTGGGGGACTTATAATATTCGTCTATAACGCAACGTAGTAAAGCTATCCGATATGTAATATCTAAATAGTGTTTGTAGCCACCGCCGTAGCTATAAATTCGACAAACTTTGTAACATTTTTCATTTTTGTTTATATCGGCATTATGGAATGTCTCGCGGCAACTTGATTTTTTGACTGGACGAGGCAGCTTAGTTTTGGGTGGTCTGGTGTCCTGTTGCTTCCGGGACTTACTTCAATGCAGCAGTATGCAGAAGGAGGTTTCACAAGTAAGTATGACAAGTTGGGTGTGTTTACCGATGAAATACAAGCAATGTATATGTAGCTCTCCAGACAGTAACGTAAAGATAGTATCCGCTTTTGTGGAAAGTATTGTTAAGCTACTGTTTATGATTGAAGAAGTGGTAGTGGAGCTTGCTTAGAAAGAATAATGTATGATTGTTATGTTTCACTTTTGCTCTATCTCATTCATTTACGAAGATATAACATTTCGAAACACCCGTAAAACGCATTATTATGGGTCATTTTTGAATATCGTATAACTTCAGGGAAGCATATCTCGGTTACTCGATATGAGCTAGCAAATGTCTGTAGCATTATTGAAATGCTTAGAAAGAATACTGTATGATTGTTATGTTTCACTTTTGCTCTATCTCCATTAGTTACGATGATGTCATTCCGAACAAATCCTTGCAACTGTATCTTGTATCTAATTTACGGGTTACTTATTCAGTAGCCAAACAATGCGTGCAAACGTGGCAAAATTTTCAAGTACTACGACAACACGGAATATCCGATTACGGTTGTACATTTTCCAATGCAAATATATTTCCACAATAACTGCCGTATTTTTTGTTGTTGCGTGAAACGCCTTTCCGCTGTTTCACCTTAAGACGGAGGGCTGTTGTGATAGAGACAACGTAAGCAGTAGCTCCCTGTAAGTATCAACGCCGAATTACTTGAAGAAGTTGAAAAATGCTATATAAGACCGTGCTACGCGGAAAATTTTCTCTGACCGTCCTATGAGTGACCTAAAAATGTTCAGTTAGGACGCTCATGGGACACTCGCGGGACGCTCATAGGACACTCATAGGACACTCATAGGACGGTCGTGCTGGCTGTGCAACCATAGATCACGGCGTTGTGATTATGGGGCGACTTCTGGAAAGCATCTGGGGTTCCAGGTACTGGGGTGTCCGTGCACCTTCATAAATTTACCGCTTTCCTTGCTACTATATTGCCGAACTGACTTTGCACGATCACAATGAGCAGTGAATATGGCGATCAGGTTACACGGACTAAGGCTCACATTATGCCTGGAAATCGCCAGTTGCAGTCGTACCTACTTGCATATGTGTCGCTAAATATCTGTTGTTCCCAGTTCCACGTGGTGATGATTATACAACCTCACATTTAAGTCAGCTGTCAGCAACTATTTCATGGATTATTGAATGCACAAGTTGAAGAAAAATGATTCACAACTTATATTATGCACGTTCATATTCGTTCGTTGCTAAAACTCCTTCTATCAACCAGGTTACAAATTCCAGCTACCTCATCAACATATTTCGCTAACGAAATGTTGTAACGTGTAAGCCGGCCGCTTCTACTCTGATTGTTCGCTGCACTTACGTACCATCTTTGGGGTAACGTAGAGATATCGGGGACAACGTTTTTCCGAAGGAGAGGTCCGAACAACAATCCTGTAAAAAGAAACAATACACAAAAACATGACCCAAGGCTCAGTAAGTCATGCACACGACTTGCACAAATGAAAACGAAAACGGCGCCGACATCACAGCAGCACGCCACGTTACACAGTTCAAATTCAACCTGTGCGCGCTTGCTGGTTTCGACCGCACGTTACTGTAACATACAATCAGAAGAGCAGGTAGATATTGTATCCAAAGATGTATTACGCAACACGCAGCGGTACTAGAGTAATCAAAAAGGATAAGGTACAAGGGTATGACAGAGTTACATTTAGGTGCAATTGTCCTCCTTGCTTGTTTGACTGTCCGTTGCTTCGGGGTCTTCGTGCACGACGTTGACGTAGCGATCTGAAAGGTGAACAAAGCGGCCATGTGATAATTACCACTTCTAATTCAATCCGTGCGCGCTAACTAGTTTCGGTCGCGCGTTACATTTGTAACGCGGCGTGTTGCCGTGCTGTTGGCGGCATTTTTGTTTCGATTGTGTAAGTCGTGTGCATGTCTTACTGGGCCTTTGGCTCACGCTTGTTTCTGTTGTCTCCTTTTACAGGACCATCGTTGGAACCCTTACTTCAGAAGAACATTGTCCCCGGTGTCTCCACGTTGCTCAAAGTTGGTTTTCAAGTGTAGCGGGTACACGAAGCCAGAACGTCTGGCTTGCCTGTTACACATTAGATTGCGATACCTCAACGTCCTTGACAACAAATCTTTAACACATTGAAACAAAATTATTTCTTACCGCAAAATAGGCATATTCCAAGTTCCCCATAATATTTCCTCAGTTAACGGTCATAATATATCACCAACTAACATAATAACTGTATACCTATGTGTGCGTATGCGCCTTGGAGATAGTTTTCAGCGTCACCTCGAAAAATGCGGCGTATCACAATAGGTTACCGCGGAGTCGCAAACGCAGTGATGACAATTCCCTTCAGGTGAGCTCGCTCCGCTCTCATATGGGAACATCGGAGCCCAATTATCTCGCAGTATTCAGTCCAAATTATAACACTTGAACTCTATGCAATTGTATTGACTTCTAACCATAAATAAAGCGCCCATTTTGTAAATGTAGCCTTGAGCGGCAAAATACAGTCGGCTGCGTAATTTGTACCCAGATGATTCATTGTTTTCAGGCCAATTACACAATCTTTACACGTTATTCAGCATTCTGATCATTGATTTCAAGAAATTTAATCGAATAATGAAGATGTTGCACTTTGTTGTTGGTATTAACGCCTGTGGTGTTGGTGAAAAATGCTTCATGCGAACCCTGACGTGTTGTGTGACGGTGCCGTTTTTCGGATTGGGCAACAGAAGGTTGTCCGTCCCACTAACTTCGATTATGAAACCTAATTTACTCTGGCATGTATCAAACTGGACAGCTGGCAGTAGCATTTGTCTAACATTGTCATACCTGATTTGCTTGATACATCGTCCTTGGTTTGAGATCTTCGCCTTTTATCCCGCCGACACCCACTCTGCTTGGCATGCCGCACCGTTTCTCACGTTTTGGATCGTAACAGATGAACACGTCACTCATTGGCTTACTATTCTGGCTTTGCTGATTTTTGACAAATTGATTCGGGATTCCTGGAGCAAACTTGAAACAATGGTTTTCATACTGTTTGTTGGTATTTGCTCTGTGCTTTGCTCTAGTTTTACGTTGGTCTTTTTTGGTGCTTCTCCATCGACCGCAATCTCTGGCAACGCAGCTTTGATTTCTGCTGTTACTGTTGTGTCCACGCAATTCGATCCCGAGCGGTTTTTAGTTGGGTATGGTTCTTCAGGTTTGAAATCACGTTATGGATTTTTCACTGGATTCCTACTCTACTTCTTCCTCGCTCTTGTATCGTTTGTCAGTTGGGGGTCGTTTTTGCTTTACTCGAACGGTTTTATGTTCGCATGGATCTACATTAGATTTCTACAACACCATTCTCAAAGAAAGTATGGCGATCACCGCGCTTGCTTTGCCTTCTCGAAGTAAGTACGGTTTGACGTTAATAAGACTGAATGACTTCAAGCCTTCTGGCCAGCTAGTTATGGGTGTCGTTCAACTTTTCAGCCGTCTTTGCGCATTTGTGATAAGTGGTAGCTGATCACATGTCACTGCCGTCCCGATGAGCACAATTTAGTCGGGCGCAAGCCTCTCAAACCGTCTACATTTTGTACTACTCAAAAACCTTGGAATGAGTAGTTCATCTCACTTCACTGTGGTAGTACTTATATGTGCAAATCGCCCCATCGGTCTATAATGCTTACTGAAATGGTTCAGTCATCCTCAAACTCATTTGCTGTGTTTTGCTCTGAGAATTTCACTCTTTCACTTGTCCCGTTTTACAGAGTTTTGCGAAGTTCTGTTAACAATACTTCATTTTTTCGACAGTCGAATTTGTTGTGTCGTGCGTAATATGCCTTTAGTAATTCCGTTTACACCGACCCTATTGTGTTCTTCGGAACACCCGGTTTCACTGAGTCGTGAGTGATAATGCATTATCGACAAGTGACTTAATTGCTGTGCGTTGTGGCAAACGCTGTCTTCAACTGAAGGGCAGACTTACGAAGAGTCTACTTCAGGACCGTGAGCCATCTAGACAGGGAAGGCATTTTACCAGGAAATAGACGGGTGCTGTTCTTCGTGATCGGTGGTAGCACTGGCCATCGACAAGGTGTCAGTTGTGGATAATTGGAGATTTGGTGCTTACTTGTGGCGTTCCCGACGATTCCTCATGGGAAAACCAGGTGACTCTAAAGTTTATTATACCATAACAAAACCGTAGATCCGGATATTCTTTTTCTTGTTGTTTTCGAAGGTGGTGGCGGGGTATTTTGTTTGAACTGACCACATTCCTCCGTTCCGTATAGGGGACGAAAGGGGTGTATCCTGTTTGGAGTTTGTTAGGTCATTTTCATCCCAAGAACGATGCCATGACATCATATGGCAAGCACAAGTGCATCCACATTGTTACTGTTGCATCCAAGCTGCTCACCAGAATAAGGTAATTCAGCAGGCAGGTTTTCGCCTATTCGTAGGTGCATTGATCATATCTTTATCATGCCACTCATATTGGACAGTCAACACTACTGTCCTCAGCCAACTATCGTGCTATCTTTGGATCTAAGGATTACTTTTGACACTGCCTGATGTTCTGCCCGTCGCAGACGAGTCCCAGTGAAGCATGTCTGTTTGTTTAAGTCGTATGCTCGCTCCGAGTGCAGTTTGCACTTGTGGGCGACAGTCTTAAACGTTCTCCATCTAAAGGGACGTTTGACAGGAGTGTCCGATATCCTCATTCGTTTCACCTTCTCAATGGACTGTATTCCGGAAGATGCGCACAAAGTAGGGCGTCTGTCAGATGGTAGGCTGATCAGCAAATCTCGAATTCAAACTTCAACCGTCAGGCTTTTACAAATCGAGGGCAGTTTATTCATTTCGGTGTCCCAACCTCATCGTCACTCGTCACTGGTTCTGGGGTTCTGCAGGACACAATCCCGTCTCACTTCCTGTTATCATTTCATATGGTATTCGTACCAGCAGATAATCAGCTGTGCGGATGATGTGTTGGACGTCAAACTTCTAACTAGATTTTCTCCTCCTGCTCTTTTGGACAGTTTATCCGAACTGCTAAGTTGATCAGGATCCCACAGTTTGTACCACATCCGACTATGTGAACATTTTATTTTCGCTCATAAGAAGGAACCATTATGAGGAACTTCCTAATGCATGCTCCTTCATTCGAGAAAATAATGGACATTAACCTCGGTCGCTTTTTGTTAAACGTCTGGGATTACTTTAGGAGACACTATGACATGGTCATCCCGTGTTTTTTGGATGTTTTCATAAACGTCCAAAGGCTCTTGTTCTGCGTCCGACGCTTAAGTTTTGCTTTCATTCCACACCACTTGGTTAGTCGGTTTATTAGGGCTTATGTACTGCCCCACTGGCTGTATTGTTCACCTGTTGTTTTTCACTGGTTTCCTGTCGAAAGAAGTAGTTTCTGTCATATCCCCATTTTACAGTGTGCGAACACTTTTTTTATCAGAAATCTTATGACGCAACCCACTCCCTATATTTGAATTTCCCCAAGTGTATTTCTTCGTCCTATCAAATCCCTGTAGAAACATCTGTTTAAATGCACCCGGTCTTACTATTCTTCAGTTATTCCTCTTTTAGCTCGGCTTCTAAACAAAGCCAATCTTATTCTTGAATTTACCTCGAAACTAAGTCAATAGATATCCTTCACAACTGGTAGTGACTGCTACCGATTTCCTTAATCAGTATTTGAGTTCCATGGCTGTACTAATAACTTCGTGACCCGGACACACTATTCCAAATGCCCTCCTTTTGCTGATGATATGCATATGTAAAAAAGCTGAAAATTCACTCACGAGTGCATTAGACCTGTTATTCACCCTACTTTACTGGGCTCGATAGTGAGTATGCGGACGGCTCGGCTTCACTTATTCTTCTTCAGCGATCAAGCAGACCATGCTGAACAGTTTAAATAGTGTGACCGGTCTGTATGGTATGCACTTGGTATCTTCGAAGTGTAAAGTATTGTTTCAAGATTAGATCGGCGTTGATTCCTTTTCCACATGAACTTGGCTTCTAGAGACTGTCGACTGTTTCATCTGTTTGCAGTCCCATCCCATCAGCTTGTATTGCCATTGATGTGCTGTCCACGAGAATAGGGAAAGCACTGTTGCATTTGCGAACGTTCATCTCTCGTGGCGTCGCAAAAACGTCCGTTTGTGCATAAAGGCGTTTGTTTGTTCATACATGCTATATGGATCAGAAGCCTGTTTCATTCGCACAGAAGGTTCGTCTGAGCTCTCGGTATTCAACCACCGTTTTCTTCGCCAGTTAGCTGGTACTAGATGGGCTGACTGTGAGCAACGTGGCGATCCGTCGGTGCGTATTCGAGGAATGTTCAAGTTCGTGCCTGCTAACCGATATAGTGAGAATATACAGTCTTCGCCGATTCGGGCACGTAATCCGTATGTCGATGAAGTGTCTGTCGCACCGTGCATTGTTCAATGTGGATGCTGGTGGTTGGAGGACACTGCAAAGTGTAATAGGCAAAGAGGCATGCGCTTGATCCCAGTCTACTAACAATTTAGAACGCCTTTCCTGAAGAGCAATCGAAACGTAGTCCCAACAGGCATCGAACTAGAGAACGCAGTGGGGTTTAGAAACAAACCGTATATTTCCAGCAATGTTTGGAAATATGATAAGTAGTTAGCTGCAGCCTTCCAATGACAGCAGCCAGGAGGAGAAAGGAAAAATCGCGAGGTGGACCCTAACCCACTCGGCGGAACTCAAAAGCGCGCCAAGCGAAAAGTGCGTAGAGCCTTCCAGTGTGTTAATTAGCACTCAAAAAGGTGCATACGGAACGACCCTGAATAGTAGAATAATAAGTGAGTCGTTAGGAAAGGGCAAGCATTCACTGCGTGCAATTAGTTGCACGACTGAAGAAAGTGGCACTGAGTTCATATCAGGCCTCCTATAGCAGGCGTACACAGAATCATGCGTACAGAACAAACAAGCGGGAAAACATGGTTGCAGCCGGGATCCTTAGAGAAGCCACACGATCGCTGGTCACCACAAAGGTGACCAGGGGATCATGTAGTCAAAAATCATGAGAGCCTCCATCGTCCCGCTGAACAAAGTTGGTAGGTGCCGTCTTCTCACTTGGGGAGTTCGTAACTATCCACACCGCCAGGTAGGAACACTTTCTGATATGGTGGTATGTAGTACTCAATGGCGAGCCAACGTTCGCAACTTAGTGGAGTCTTCCCGTTCTCTTTCTTGGAGTCCCACCGTTTCTTGCTTTCTTTTCCTTTTGCCTATTGCCTTGCTATTTTCTCCATACCTTTGTGTTTACTTATCACTCTGCTACATCGTGGACAACTGTCAGGACCAACAGCCCAAGTCGTCGCATCCGGGGGTACGACTCAAAGTTGAAAGTGATGATGGTGTTGTGTATGCTTTATAATGGGGTTTGCCTAGACTTAAACAGGAGCCGGTGCGGCGACCGGACTCAAATCTGCAATAGTTTGATTGTCAGTCAAAAGTCGCTACCACGGAGTCACCACAGCTTAGTTTCCGGACGGCTTATATATATATATATATATATATATATATATATATATATATATATATATATAATATGCAACTGGATTTCGTTGAACTTGCTCGAAAGTGTTTTCGCCCACGTGAGGCCCCTGGATCGTAGTGGTGACTGTTGGTTTCAAGTGTGCTGGCGACTTTGGAGATTTGAAAAAGTAATTGGGAAGTCTTTCGAACTCAACGCAGTTCAGAAGTAAATGCAGGCCTCCTTTCACATTAGTACTTTTGTTTATTAGTTTCCTCCCCGCGCATGATTGTCTGTGTATTTGAGCAAGAGTACTGTCTGGTTGTGTTATGAGCATTTGCTAGCCTAATGTGACTGCTAGTCCGCTTGCGAATTCCAGCTGAGGCAATCAATCTCCCGGATCACTTGATAGACTCCGTATGAGTCGGTGGAACGGGTGGGCGACTGAGTCAATTAGGAAATTTCCGTGCTCGCAATGTGGCTTCGTAGCCCAGCTGATAGAGCGGTTACTGCTTCCGGGTATGCTGTTTCCCTCGCTTATTCCAGTCCGGCCGAACCATATTTTTCCTGAAGTGGTTTTAGTAATTACTCCTAAAGTCGGTCTCGACGGTAGATGTAACAATACTAGTCATTGACTGCGATTTGGTCTTATATCTCAACGTTTCTAGTCAACGACACTCAGCAACTTTTGGACCGCAAGCGTGAACTCTGGCAGAGCCAGCCAACATCGCTTGTAATGCCAGTTTCTTCATAACCGTACGCTACCCACCGTACTGTTTTATTCAGCCACACCCAGGGAAAGTCAGCAGGGCGCAATATGGTATGTGGCAAGTAGGCGTACTTAAAGGTGTTCGAGCTACCACAACCAATAAAGTGAGACCGTTTCACTTGAAGTCTCTCTCTTCCCTGCACGTCAGTTTGCGTCTTCATTGTTCACGTGGTGCTGCTGCCACTCGTGGGGGATGCTCCATAGCCAACGGCCATCAAAACCGATAGTCTGCGAACATCGACGCGAAGCATTCAGAATACACAATCGTAGAGAAGTGCCGCGAGCAAATTCACATTGTATACCTTGCCCCTTGTGCGATGGTCGGACTTCAAGCCTACCTCAGGGGTACCTCAGTTTGTAAGTTCCGTCCTGGTTTTAGCAATACGCAGGGAGGCCTTTTGTCCATCACCATCGCGAATTGTTTCGCACTTGCAGTGATTAATAAGATTTGCCCATATTTAGGTTGTCACCACCCAGGGTGAGTGCAAGCACAAACTTCCTCCAGTCATGAGAAAGGGTTTTCCACTCAAACAACGTGGAGCTCAAATCATTTCAGCTAAGAATGTCTTGGACTGTAAGACGATATTATCAGCGTAATCGAAGTCTGTGATTCTGTTTCGTGGATGAGAATTTACACCGTAGTTCATCACAGAAAGCAATACATCTGTGGTTCTCACTGATGCTTAACTGCCATACTGACGTGACGCAAAAAAGTAAGCCCTGACCAAGAGGACAAACAGAGAAGGGGAGAGGAAGGGACCTAACTACTAAAAATAGCTACGTCTATATTCAAACATACAACATCAAGGCGCCTACACCTTGCAAACAAACAACCGAGCTGTAAGTGAAAGTAAGGCGTCATCAGCAAGACAGCTTCCTTACGGCTTTCACTGTGCCCGCATCATTAAGTGCACTCACTTCACAGACAACTCGGCCAAACAACGACAGCATTCACGCCACTGAGCTCGATTAGCCGCCATCTCACCTAACGTCTCAAGCCACCGACTCTGTGAGTCGCGAGGGCCCCAGCCCGGGAGACGAACCCGATCTACAGTGGCCAACCCCTTCGTGAACGATTTCATTTGTCTACGCCAGGTCATCATCTGTCCACCTCGCGCGCCAGTCGGCCGCAGCGTCGGCAAACAGTGCTCGGTGTGGCATCCTTAGTACATGACCTAACCATCTAAGTCTGTGCAAATGTAAGGATTGAACAAGAGAACTCGTTTGACAATCACTACCAAATACCCGCTTCCTAACCTCCTCGTTGCTTACTCGCTGGTGCCACCCGATACGAGCGATTCGAACGCAGACATCGATTGTCAAACACTCCCGACCTATACTGCTACCTTGACGAGGTGGTCGGGCTTGTGTGCTGTTTTGATCCGGCGGGCTATGCTGACTAGGACTCCGGTCCTTCCAGGTTCAACCCTGTCAGACAGGCCAAAGGGATCAAAGGGA
>LOND01008665.1:8051-20730 GCA_014220965.1 Paragonimus kellicotti | reverse complement strand
GAACGGTCCATAACATTGGCTGTCAACCAGATTTAGCTTGGAATCAAACGGAAATTGTCCACTGCATATCAAATTTAAAGCATAGTGTACAATGCATGAATATAGACCAGCCCATTCCACCAACACAACAAAAGGAAAATTTTATCGGAACTTGCTCACAATCCAAAGTCTCCTTGGGCTATTCTACACAGAAGTCACAGCAAACCTCAGGGTGCATCAGTACAGATGGAGAGATCGTCAGCGCCCTTTGTAGACAGGTTGTAAGCGTGCAAAACCGTACGCCGACGTAGGTTTTGTCACCTAATCCTGTTGCGGAAACGCCATGACTGTGACGTAAATGAGCGATTCCTCAGATGGTAACATCATTCATTTAACGAAGCGTAAGTTCACCAACAAGATGAATGGATAATTAACTGACTAGTACTTTGCCAATAGCTGCGTTCCTTACTGATAGATCCCGGACACCATGTTGTTCATTCCATTTTTTACTAAAATATCTAGCACTATCAAAACGCCGATGATACCGTGAGATGATTGCACGAAGATCTGTCGAGCTGGATTTTCCGGAAGATGTGAAAAGTCAACATAATGATTTTATGTTTTGGTTCCAATGGTCTCTAGAAAACAACTCGCCGTTCGGTATAAGCAACTGTTAGAGCCATGCGTGTTCGTTATACAAACCGTGCTAACTACCGCTTCCGTAACACAGAGCCAACCGTATCCGTATGTGAACTCTAGGGATGGCAATTTGATTCTGATTACAATTTGTGCAACTATGGCTAAAAGGGCATAACTCACAGTACAACTTGACTGAATCCTTCCCATTCATATAAGCCTTTCTGTTAGCCTACTTCTAAAGGACAAAACGAGAGGCTTATTTGAATGCGAAGGCTAAGGTCAATTTGAAATATACATCTTCGAACTTATACTACTAACAATGGAACTCTTATGAAGAACTTCTTAAACCTTCCACCGGGAAGCTATTCTAAAGTGTTTAACTACATATACCGCCAAAACCAGGAAACAAGCATACGGACCTATCGCACTTAACTGGAAATCATTTAGTATTTAATAAAAATTGTTCGGAAATGGGCCATCAGAAGAGTTACGAGCCAATAAAATTACCCATTCACGACCTAAAAGACCCTCTGGACATCAGACCATCCACTAATACATCTGTTGCCACCAAGCACGAATGAACGCCTGGAGCATGGGATCAGCGTTATCTCACTCAGGATCTGCTGAACTTTGAACCCTGCCAAATGCTGTGGTTGGATCGTTCAAGTTCTAAAAATTTAGTAGATTAGCGAAGGTGTTAGGAGCAAACTGTACTAAGATTCTCCGGGCTGTCGTTCTAGCCTGGCCCTATTTAACAGCTGAAGAGGGTAAACAGACGTGTGTGTATGTTCAAAATATACTGGAAATCCAAATAGATTGTCATCAGGTCTTCACTCATTTTAACGTGAGGTGGACAATGATCCAGTTTTTCAAGAGTAATGCGTCACTTGGACGAAAATGTAAGCCAGTTTCATTACTCCAACGGCAAAGCAAAAATATAGTGAAAACGACACCGGAGATGACAAACCAAAATTCCTGACGGACAAACGTTGCAGAAACGGTTATCTAGAAGGATTTAGTTAAAAAGGGTGGTAGTCAAATCTGCATACCAGTACATAGTGATGATCGGAAACAAATTATTTTCCATCTATCTTCTTTAAAATGACAACTATGTCAGTGGGTTATTAAATAAGAGTTCGGTTAATACTCTTCGCTCATGGTTTCTTCAATTGAATGACAAAAGTTTCTACCCATGTTGATATAATCATTTTCTCCTAGATGTATAGACGAATATATTGGAAACATCACGAGGTAAAATTCCAGTTAACCCATCGAGACCAGTCTAGCAGCGAGATCTGTCAACGGAGGTCACTACCGCCTAATCCAAAGTGGTGGACATAGGTAATCCGTTCGTATCCCTAACCTCCTCGCAGCCAACCACCCATGTATCCTTAGCCTTAACTGATCAGTTGAAAGCAGTTTGCATCGCTGGAATATACAAGGTATATATATATATATATATATATATATATATATATATATATATATATATATATATATCTATTTCATCCCAGAAATATAGAATAACCTGATGAGACGTTCTGGTCTTCCAAAAAGATAAAGATGCTCGTAAGAAATCTGAAAACGGTTTAAAAATGAAGGTAAAACGAAGGAACACACATGTTCGATTGTCATTTACACGAGTCCAACTGTAATTCGAATTGTTTTGGTGAGTTAGCGGACAGTGCACACGTTTTCGTCATTCCACCCTCAAAGAAGCTCTACTTAGTGTGTTCTTATTCGCATGTACACATACAAATAAATGGTGGCAAAGTGTCTCATCAGTAAGTCAAACCAAATTGCAACAATGTGCAAACAGAGACAATTGTACAGATTTTGTTTGAAAATAGTCGCACACTTTGGAAAGATGACATTTTGTCACCCCTATAATCTACTAACCTTAAACTCTCCCATTAGCAAAAACGAACTGCCAATGAGGTGGCTCACTTGAGTCGAACAGTCGGTGCAGCAGAACGACGACTAGCCTTGATGGAATATCTGCGTGCAGAGAATTGGGAGCTGATTCGACTGACCACTAGTCTCAGTGAAGGTCTATCGAAAGCTATTTCTGAATACACTTCAGCACGATTGCGTCACGAACGCCTTATGGAAGATCTGGCGACCAAGAATAAAGAGTTGCAAGAAGGTCAAAAAGTGTTGGATGAACTCGGAGTGAGTGAATCATAGTCATCCATTTACTGAAAAAAAACAACAGTCTAATGCGTTCAACCTATGAGCTTAAGAACTGGAACAACGGATTTCTCAAATAATACCCGCGTCCAAATGATTAGATAGTAAAAGGTTCCGATTCTTGTCAACTTCATCCAGATCGATTGTTTAACCCCCATATGCTAATTCTTTGAAGTTATCGCTGAAAATTCCCGCTTGATCTCCATCCAACTGCTTATTCGGCATATTTGTAATTTGTTCTTTTATGCCAGATACACTCCAATTCACAGCTTATTTGATATTGTATGGACACTGGAAGTTATTGCTAGATAATCAGTGATTTGTCTGATACAAGTTGGACTTCGTTGAGTCTTGTCCGCAGATTTCATAGCCACGGGGATATTTTAGCCACACTGTTTCAAAGACGAGTATTATTGCTCTCACGTTTCGTTTCTGTTAGTGCACACTGTTTCCAAGATCACGATTTGAACTTTGGTTTACGCCATTATAAGTTAACCAATGTAGACCACTACAGAACCGGCCTCAAGTTAGGTATGTGCAAATAGTTACATCTTAATGTTCATCCACGTTAGCTTGTCAACGTCAATAGATAATGCTTTTCGGGGAGATCTGATGGAAAGCCTACCTGAGTGAAAAGAGTGCAACAATATTATACACTTGGATTTGTGGAATTAACTATCATTCAAGTTTAAACGGCAAATTAAAATAACTTCGTTGTCATGACACTAATACACTCGATTGGTTGGATAGGCAAGATTTGTCTCCAGACTGATATGAATC
Organism: Paragonimus kellicotti; assembly: GCA_014220965.1. Lineage (NCBI taxonomy): Eukaryota > Metazoa > Platyhelminthes > Trematoda > Plagiorchiida > Troglotrematidae > Paragonimus > Paragonimus kellicotti. The sequence continues at coordinate 17,142 of LOND01008665.1, read as the reverse complement.
AGTTTTGCTCTATTGTCCTACTTAGTTAACCGGGGAACCACTTTTACCACGTAAGCTCTCAATCACATTTTTCACGGATTGACTGTACACTTTTCATTTGCCTCGGTCGTTTTTATGGTGTCTCTACTGGATGTCTGGCAAACGGTATCAGAGAAGGGTGATATATTTTTTTTAAACTGGCCAACTATAACGAGGATTTTTACTGGATTAACTTGGTAATTTTCACTTGTATAAAAAGGTTTAATTTAGTTCTTGTGGAGAAAGTGAGTACAATGCACCGAGGTTCTCTCGCAAACTGCATACTTGCTTGTTTTGGCGACTACCCATTTCATAGGACGAAATTCTATTGCGTGTTCGCCTCTTCCAGAGGGCACTGGACTGAACGCAGATACTTATGAAAAAACCCACCGCGGTTTAGCTTAACCTTCCGGTAAACAGAACTGAACAACCTGTCACAGCTTGTAGAAGGCTTTGAAAGATACACAAACACTTACTACTATTACTACCTACTAATATCCCATAATAATAAACAATATGTAATACATAACGCGTTCAATAAAGAAACAGATCACATTGGAAGACGTAATGTATGACTCAGGTTCCATCAGTCAAACCAAACAGTAGTTGCAGAGCTCTTGCCACGACTATGAAGTAAATGAACCTCATCTGAGGAGCATAATTCATAGAATACTCTATCCCAATTTTTTCATCTTCATTCCACTAAATCACATGCTGGTCTTTCTTCTCCAACCAGGCGAAGCTGGCTGATGTTTCGGCCTTGTATTCTAAAGATAAAGCTGAACGAAAACAAGTGGTGTCAGGCTTTTAGGCCTCAGTCAAATTGGCGTTGGACACGCGTGAACGGTTACGAATTCACATGAACGAGGCCGAAATAATCATATTTCGACTTCAACGTCACGACCAAGAATTGGCTCGAGAGCGCTCCTTGTACGGCAGTGCTATTGTACAACGGGACCACAAACGAAATGAACTCTGCAAAATGGCCCATTTACATGCGGAGCAACTGGCACGACGGGAACAGATGCGCTCGGTCGATTCACTGTATCAATTGCATATATTCCAACCATCAGACAAAATTTAGGCAGAGACGCTAGAGCCTGAAGAAGCGAATACAAGTACGCGCTCATAATACACGGCAAATGACAACTGCTGCCATACCTGATTGATTGACCGCTCATCACCGTATCTAAAGTCATAACTATTATTACAGGTGGAGACGATTCGTCCGTTACTAAGAACAGTCTGCAAGATCTCTTCTATATTTTGTCCAATACACCTGCGCAATGATTGAAGCAAGCCTTGCTTCTCCAGAATATCAGTGATACACGAACCACTACCGTCTACGATCGGACACGCTGTGGAGTCCAACCCGGTTTTCCCCAACCGTCTCTTTGGTTTTGATTGATACGAATGTATTCAGCGTGCGGTGTCGTTACCCGGTATATCTATAGCAGAAATACAGCCGCTGATACTATAATGTTAAAAATTTACCTTTAATTTTAAGTGACTCTGGAATATAGAAGCAACTCGTTTCCCCCATCTTTGTGTTGTTGGATGAGCACGACGGCGGCATACACAAAAAGAAGTTGTTGCTTTACTGATCAGGACAAGGACGTGTGGTTTATACGTTTCAACAAGACAACAAACAAAAGACATCGGTGTTATCGGCACACTGACCCAGACCGTCACGGCTGCCACAGACGTCAATTCTTAATTCCATTACTTTCCCTTATGTACCAAGAACCATTTCATGCGATGCTGCACTCCAACGTTCCTTGTATTTTTCTGCGGCTACTTCGATGTTGAAATAAATGTTCTGATTCCACTACTGAATAGCAGTGGTGTGAGTAGTATAGCATGATCAGCCTCTCCTCACTATTATATTAGAAGTCACACAGTAAATGACGTTCCGACTAGCTCTCTTTGCTAAGAAACTAGAGGAACTGTAACAATATTAATAGAGATGGTGAAATAACGAGAGAATGGAATCTCGAAATCATAAACTTCGTCTAGTTCCAAAATAACATTTACTAGTAGGATGTACCTTGCATTCAAATGGTCGGCTTTGTAGAAGTGAGTTACTTTGAGCCGACTCTCTAGCGAACTCTCAATTATTCTGACTTCGTTAAGACACATACATACTTCAACTCCCTTGGATTACCAAATCAAATTTACGATGCCGAACCAAAGTGGTTGTCGTCTGCACAGGCGTCTGCGGTCAGAAGTCAGATGAATCTCTAAAGGCTCCACATTTGAAAGAATCTCACATAGCAGAATCGATTGCAATGTACTTGGTTGACACTGATGCCAAACTCTCATGCAATCAGATGAAAAGTACTAAACTTAAATCCTAATTATAAATGAAGAGGATAAATGAGGGTTGATTATGAAATGACGTCCAGTCTAAACCGAGACAAATATAACCAGGGTTACTGATGAGTCGCAGGGGATTTTTTGTTTTCATATAGATTGAACATCACCCACAATTGATCGCAGCTGTCGCATTCCCATAGACTTTCCAGTCGGCCCCTTTCGAAAAGAAGCACTAGACTCGAGTTTCGCTCTCATTAGAGCTCGTCAGTAGTGCATATCCTTGCCACTGCCGGGACTAGAACTCCGGCCATTCTTTCATGAGGCAACCGTGTTTACCACTGCGCCATTGACCTCACATTAGGCACGACCGAATTATCATATGTGAACGCTCAACCACTTTCGCTTGTGAGTAATGATCAGGTTGCCCGATCGTCTCGAGAGGAGACACAGTTACTGTCCTGTTAACACTAATCGATATGAAAAACAAATCCCTCTACTACTCATCAGTAATCAAAATACCGCTCAACAAGTCAATGATTTCTGTGATTTCAACTTGGAGAGAAGTCCTAGTCGAGAGGTCATCGATTGGAGTTATCAGGATAGCTAATGTATCCCCACTCGAGTCAGTCGGGCAACCTGATATTATTAAAGGTGTCATAACCCTCTAAGTCAACAGCCAAGTTGCGAAGGAAATTAAAACAGCACTTGCGGGACATCTTCTTCCAGGTTTTTGAACTTCCAACCGCAATAATCGCACTTACTTCCGAGCAAGCTGATGCTACATAAAAGAAAAATACACGCGGAACTTATTCAGCTACTCAAGGTTCTATTGTATAGTTTTGGTCCGAATATAAAACCCAGAAAATGTAAATTTGATCCATTTGGTACATACTGTAATCAGCTCCTTCAACCACAGCTATATATCACCTCAGTCAAGTAGTCGCTGACACACCATGATACGAAACTCCGATGTTACGGACATTATTCACAGAAAACATTACCTCATACACCAACTGACACATGACACAAGTTTTACATGGCCTTATAATGCCAGATAAGAGGATATGTGGTTGTATGTAGTCATCTGCTGAATCGAAACACAGATGAAAATATATGTAAGAAAGAGATTTTGGAAAGAAAGTATACTACCGGTTATGTAAGAAATACTTCACCAGTTCGTTAACAATTATCTGTGTAATTCAAAGTGTGAAGACGAATAAATAAAGATTGACGCCTTGTTTTTAGAGATTTGTGCAGGACCTTTGTGAACATACTGAAACAGCTAGGGTATGTAGTGAGTGGGGATTGTCAGGAAGTTCTGTGGAGGAATTTGTCGTCAGGCGTAAAGTGCTTACAGGAAGTGATTTGAACCTGGTCAGATAAACACTTGTATAAACAGAGTATTAGTTGAATGCATTTTGCAAGAAGGTCGACAAAAACAACGGGAGATTAACGTAAAGTTGGAGGTTGGACGTTGCAAAAACGTTTATGGGAGTGAACAGATCCCTCGTAAAGTATAAAATGGCGTACAACCAAGGACACTATCCGTACAGTATGTTAAAGCCGATTCAAAATCCGTGTATACAGAGACACAACATAGAAGGACATTATTTGCAGACTTTTCTGACCAGGAAAACAAATACATTCTAGAATTTTGATGAATGTAATTATAAGCATTCGAAGGACAAGCAACACATTAGCTGGATCAAGACATCTAGTGGTGTATTTTTCTTTTCGTCAGTTGAAAGTGAACAGTCCAAAACAATATCGTCGGCACTGTGAGACAAAAAATTCTCTTAGATACAGAAGGTTACAGATCTAGAAGCAGGAAGAATATTAAAGGAGATCGTAAAGGTTACTAATGTTCAGTCACTAACCGACAGTCCACGATCAGATTCACCCACTTAGAGCCCATGTGGCAGTAGTCAATGCACAACTAGACATCCGAGATTGATTGTGTCCATCCGCGTAAACTGAATGAAAACCAGGTTATGACTGAATGAGAGAAGGGCTTAGCGCCTTGGCGGACATAATGTTGGTGGATCAGAAATAACCACAGTATACGACCGTGCAGGGATACAAATTTCAGTCTGGTATCGAACGCATTGTTTAGCATCGTCGGCTGAGAGTACCGCCTACCCCGTGTTTAGTTCACACGAGACTGGTTATTTTACTATCAATTCCACAAAAATTCAAAGCCCGTTTTGTGCAGAACCAATAGAATAACGTTCACAACAAACATGAGTTTATGGACTGAACGATTACTAATACTTGTTACCATAGGATCGCAGAATTAAACTCATGACTAGATTCACCAAGGTCTACAGTTTCATCAGACGTAAAACCTTCCAACCGCAGGCCTACTTAAGTGCAATAACACTAGAGTATGATCAGTAGCAGTACTCATGTGCCTTGATTAGAGCAAAGAACAATAATGCAGTTGCACGCTACTGACGCTGAAACTATAACATTTGGGTATTTTAAATGAGCACTGCTTTAGTTGATTGGTCATTATTAACCTTCCAATTCGTTTATCATTTTCATGCATTCCTGCTTAGCAACGCATCGATGCTCAAGATGTAGCAGGCCACGCCGCTCAGCAAACTCTGTCCACGTTGGATGAAGAACAAGAATATCTGAATAGATATCGCAATCATTTGGTTCGTTACATCGAAGTTGTAAGAAATACGCTACCCACTCACAAAAAACTTACAGCCGAATTGCAAGGTCTTACTCATCAGGTTAGTATCTCCACAAATGTTGCTATATTCTTGTCAAAAAGCAATCATTATTGATTTTATAATTTTTAGAAATACTCTAATCTAAATTGTTACTGGTATATTTAAAATGGGTTGTTTATAGACTGTCTGTTTTGCAATGGCTGGATAAAATTAACATCCGTTTGTTCCGCAGATTTCATAGCCACGGGGATATTTTAGCCACACTGTTTCAAAGACGAGTATTATTGCTCTCACGTTTCGTTTCTGTTAGTGCACACTGTTTCCAAGATCACGATTTGAACTTTGGTTTACGTCATTATAAGTTAACCAATGTAGACCACTACAGAACCGGCCTCAAGTTAGGTATGTGCAAATAGTTACATCTTAATGTTCATCCACGTTAGCTTGTCAACGTCAATAGATAATGCTTTTCGGGGAGATCTGATGGAAAGCCTACCTGAGTGAAAAGAGTGCAACAATATTATACACTTGGATTTGTGGAATTAACTATCATTCAAGTTTAAACGGCAAATTAAAATAACTTCGTTGTCATGACACTAATACACTCGATTGGTTGGATAGGCAAGATTTGTCTCCAGACTGATATGAATCAGTTTGCTCTATTGTCCTACTTAGTTAACCGGGGAACCACTTTTACCACGTAAGCTCTCAATCACATTTTTCACGGATTGACTGTACACTTTTCATTTGCCTCGGTCGTTTTTATGGTGTCTGTACTGGATGTCTGGCAAACGGTATCAGAGAAGGGTGATATATTTTTTAAACTGGCCAACTATAACGAGGATTTTTACTGGATTAACTTGGTAATTTTCACTTGTATAAAAAGGTTTAATTTAGTTCTTGTGAAGAAAGTGAGTACAATGCACCGAGGTTCTCTCGCAAACTGCATACTTGCTTGTTTTGGCGACTACCCATTTCATAGGACGAAATTCTATTGCGTGTCGCCTTTCCAGAGCACTGACTGACGCAGAACTTATGAAAAACCCACCGGGTTTAGCTTGACCTTCCGGTAACAGAACTGAACACCTGGTCACTTGAGTACGGCCTTGAGATACACAAATAACTACTACTATTACTACTAATAATAATCATAATAATAACAATAATAATAATAAGCATTGTTAGAAACAGATTCACATTGGAAGACGTAATGTATGTCAGGTTCCATCAGTCAAACCAAACAGTAGTTGCAGAGCTCTTGCCACGACTATGAAGTAAATGAACCTCACGTGAGAGCATAATTCGCAGAATACTCTATCCCAATTTTTCTAATCCTTCATTCCACTAAATCACATGCTGGTCTTTCTTCTCCAACCAGGCCAAGCTGGCTGATGTTTCAGCCTTGTATTCTAANGACCAGGTTGAACGCCGTCAACACTAGGTGACTCAAAATTGCTTAGCACTCGTTTTTAAGTTTTGTGACTACTAGTGATTCCTCTAAAACCTGAACTTTGTCAGCCGAGATTCGATCATAATATAAAATATGGGCGACCAAGGTACCGTAACCTAGCTCTATTTTATTGCAGAGAGTTAGCGAATTGAAATTAAAAGTCATTTGCACAAAACTATTTGATCACCTTCAAGCCAAACAATTGGACTCCTTAAACGACAGCTGCGCGCAGTAGGTCAGTCAGTTTGCACAACCTCACTGATATGTGCAACTTAGGGCTTGATAACATCACAAACCGATTACCAGAGTCAACATGGTGGTCGGTCAACTGTGTGTGTTGAACGATCGATAAGGCCGCGCTTCCACTGTTTGACGATGTTTACGCACGGCCGCATCGATTAGTTGTTCAATCACTTTGTTAAAAGATTAGCTATACGTTGACGTAAATCTCGGTCTCGTCTACCTAAATAAGTTTCACTGCAATCGCAAGAGAACCGGCAGATAACATGAGGAACAGGCTTTGTTGCATTACGTACTGTGCCCACAAGACCTGCTTGCCAAGCTGGAGATGGTGTTCGTAGTTCAGTAACTGGATTGGTGCATTTTAATATCGATTGTATTCTACGGTGTATGACACTGACTAGAATGTCTTCCTTGGTTCAAAAGTCGAGAAGGACTCATTACTTAAGGCGTGCATGCATTATGTCCTTAATTGCCTTTATCTTGGAGTGAGTGTCAAAAGCCTTTGTGGCTGGCTTTTTGTTTAAAAAGCTGTCAAAAATGATTTGAACAAAGCAGTTAGAACACGAAAACTGGTAGATGCAAGCATTTCGTATTGACTCGTCAGTACCAAATTTACAATAACACGGGTGCGTTTTTTTATAGCAAACAACTAGAGGGGTGGATAATCAATAAGCGTGTTAGGATAGGTCATTAAGTCCAGGGAAGGGTCAAATTCACGAACAGTTGTTTCTGAACACAGAGAGCTGGCTTGAGTCGGTTGATTGCGACTGCTTCGGCAAACCGTAAGAATCTTGGGTTAGAATGACGTAACAGGACTCTGAATGCACAAGATGGATCGATAACGTGACCAGTGATCAGGACGTGTCTGGCGATTGAGGAAACTGGCTGTTTACGTGTTTCAGCAACATTGCCGTTCTCCGATAACACGGACTTCTGAACCCATTTAGGTAAATGTTCCTTCATTCTGGAGCTCAAGCACCTCTCGGTTCTGCCTATGTAACTTTCTCCGCAGTTACATAGCACCTGAAAAACTGAAAAGTAGAGAAAAAGTAAATCCCACTTTAGATGTAACAAAAAAGAAGCAACAAAGCTTAATATTTTTTTACAACATCTGACTCAACTTTTGAGGATGCCTAGGTTAGATTCAAATAACTAGCACAGTGGAGGGCCGTTGCTATCTTTCCGATTCCGCGCAAGATGAAATCTCAGTTTGTTTCGATATGCTGGATGGTCATGTGCCATGTTAAACTTGAAGGACATGTTGGATTAGCAACCGTCCCATTGGTTACTCAGAAGATGACTCATTTCGCCTATAATGAACTAACCCATGTGATCAAACATTGCTTGTATCCAGAATAGGGTTGTGATTTAGCAAAACGTCAGATGTAAATGACTAAATGCATCAGATTTCTATTAAATTATTTCTGAATTGTTCCGTGTTTATTCTTTAATGGAAGGATCAGGGAAGGTGGACTTGAAAGTTGTATTGACGAAGTATCGGCATGAGCTGATGACATCAGTGGTGGGAAATAACGCTTGAATAATTCTTCAATTCACAATCTGGTGTTAGCAGATCAAATGTTTCTGCTTGTTTTTAAAACTTTTGTCAAGAACTGCTCGCTTGTTTCTTTTCATCTTTTTGACAAGCGTGATGTAGATATGGCGGAGCTTCTAAATGCCGCATTCTGACGTCCAGTTGGACCGAACTGAGAGACCTGGAAAACTGAACATGTATCGTGTAGCGGTTCAGTACGCCCTCTCCCAAAACAGTACTCTTAGTTTTACCCATGTCTGAACTAAGTTGGTTAGATGTTTAGGTTAATGATCCGTATATGTATCAGGACAGGACTCTGAGAAATAGGACTCACTAACGGAGTGCACAACAATGTATGTTCACTGGGGACCACATATAATTTTTTTTCAGTCGAAGTGGCCAAAATATCGTTAATGAAAAGAGATTGTTTAAGGGGCACGTCCAGAAGTAGTCTCAGTCTGAACTAAACGGGAGAATTTATAAACCTTCAAACTCCTAGTTCCAGAAGAAATGTTCGTCGGTAATTCTATTGCCCTATCAAACATTAACTGGCTGACTAAGCGGTTGCTTCTAAGGTAAGCAATTGATGAACTTCGAAACTGGCCTCTACTCTCGCTCTCAGGTGGTCGGAGAAAAGTCCATATTGTGAAACTGTCCGATCACCTGTCTAGTTCGGGTCGATTGTCGTATAACTGGGTGAAGCGAACGAAATGGTGCTACTCTGATAGTAAGTTATGAAATCGGACAGATAGGAAACTCGTGTAACCGGGTTCTTCCATCGATCCACTATGACGCATTCTGTGGTAAGTTAAGTTGTGTTATATCAATAAAAACTGTTTCATCCCGTGG